>PVIC010021188.1:0-28803 GCA_004025085.1 Thryonomys swinderianus
AAAAATACTTTCCTGGAAATATCTTGATTTTTGTTTGGTCCAACAACTAATCACACTCCATGGCCTATCTAGCCAACACATAAGACTAGCCATCTACTTCTGGACACTTATTATCTGAACCATTTATTTGACCTGTAATGTACACACAAGATAATATCTCTTTTGCATTGTATTCTTTGACATTTAATTTTACAAATTTATAGATTTTTCTTTCTAAGCCTGTGAAGTCAAAGACCATACTTACAGTAGTTATGGGTTCTTGGATAGCTAATGGGGTGCTTCACCCCATATCTTGCTGTGTAAACTACTGTTCACAAATGAATGCACAGAAAGAGTAGTATTTTGAAGATAATACCAGATTACATATTTGCAATTAAGAATAGAACTTCAGTATTTGGGATCTCATTCTTTTTACTCCTCAGTTACAAACCAAAAGACTTCAACAAATTCTCCAGGTGATTCTTCACTGTTCAGTTAGATACATTTTATAAACAGACAAACATTTCAATTCTCATCCCTGACATAAATTTGAGTTTAAACTCTGTGAAATTAGCCCAAGAATTTGATGCTATTATCTTGGTCTTTTACAGTAGAACCATTTGACCATTGGGGGGATATCTTGAAGATTCCTTTGATTCATATAGGCCTGTCTTCTCTAGACCATTTTAGTTTCTTGTTCTATATACTTTGTAACTAAATGCATGGCCCCTTTAATATACATTGTGATGTTGCTTCCAAACTTAGGCCAATTCCAAAAGATCTAGGCCTTATGGTTTTCTTAACAATCCAGTGAAATGTCTCTTAAAATGTTTTAAATGATTTACACAATAAATGCTCAGTGACAGATGACATTGATCATACCACCTGAAAAGTGAAGAATAATCTCAGAAAGATAATTAAGTTCTAGGCCATCAGTAGGGCCAAAAAATGTGAAGAAAGTTAAACATGCAGAAATATCTGGCTCTTGGTCTTATATGTGTTGGGAACTTTCCAAAATTTAGAACATAGAAATCCCCATGATGCTAGCTCAGTAAATTTCCAAACCATCTGAATCTCTGCTGACCTTTGGAAAACATAGCAGCTTCTTTGTGTACTCACAGGACCAGCTGTCCTACGGCCTGATTAACCTAAATTATGGGGTTTTTTTCTGATTATTTCTTTGTTAAATACTACCACGAATGATTTTCTCTAAGCCAGAAAGTCTTAAATTTTCTCAGTTCCAGATATCCTAAAATTTTCAGTAACATTTTTTCTGGCATGCTCAGATTAAAGGAGTTCCATCCTATCCTGGTTATTAAAAATGAGGTCTAGGGGCCGGAGGGTTAGCTCAGTGGTTCCGGCACCTGCCTCGCCAAGCGCAAGGTCCTCAGTTCGATCCCCGGTGACCACATATAATGCTGGGCGTGGAGACACGCCCACCAACAATCAACACCACATACCACAATGCCGGACACGGTGGCTCATGCCTGTAATCCCAGCACTCGGGAGGCAGAGACAGGAGGATTGCTGAGTTCGCGGCGGCTTGCCTGGGCACCATAGTGAGCTCAGGGCCAGCCTGAACTACAAAGCAAGACCCTGTCTCAAAAAGCAAAAAAAAAAAAAAAAAAAAAAAAAAAAAAAAAAAGAATGAGGTCTAAATACTTTAATAGGTTTATAAGCATCTTGGTAGCACTTTGAAATATATAATATACAGATACTAAAAGAATAAGAGTAATTCTTTTTATTTCATTCATAGCCATAGTAACGTTCTCATGAAATGTGTGTATGCCTCTTGGTCTCTAAACGATATCCCAAATATTGGTGAAATCAGAGGGGACTCTACCAGTGTTTTCTGTTTTGTATTTATTTTTGCATGATTTTGGCTTGTTAGCCACTAAAAACAGAGCCTTGTAAAGATGTGACACAATCTATAGTTACATAGTATAATGTAATCTTCAAACACTGACACCTTCAGATTTGCACAGTGACCAACAGATATCAAGGATTGCTGTGTGTCCCCCATAATGTTGACATCTGGTGACACTCGTGTGAGTTCAGTGCCTCACCTTGGGGCGCCTAAGTGCAGAGTCTGGGAACTGTAACCTTGCACATTCAATGTAAATGAATTAAAAGGAACATTAAAATCTGTCAAGTCAAAAAGAAATGAGAATGTCTGTTTTATGCTTCGGGTTGAACTTTTTCTTCCTATTCTCTTTTCATTGCTTGTTTGGTTTCTGACATGGTGTCTCACTATGTCGCCCAACTTGGTTTTGAATCCCGGGTCACCCTCCCATCTCCACCTTCTGAGCGCTGCTGTTACAGATGTGTGCCTTCACGCCCAGATTTCTTTACATTCTGGAACTGACTCTGCACACCTGGCTACTTTTCACACTCACAGAAAAATGTGGGCCTGTGTTCAGATAGCATTTTTCTCTCCTTCAGTTCTCTGCTTTTTGAAACAACCTGCTGTCTTCCCTCCCGATTAATGATTGCAGTATTCAAATGGCTTGTTGAGCGATGCTATTTATTTCATTGACTGCCTGCCGTTTTCAACTTTCTGTTTTATTTTTTAGTTATTAGGTATCTTGAGTGTGGGAAACCTGGTTCACAACACTGACGTGGGGAAGTGCTTTTAGTGCACAGGTACTACACGCGGTAGTGCTCCCCGCTTCTCCCCAGAACCTCTGCTCAGCGGGAGCCAGCAGAGGCCTGCACACAGAGAGCCCAGAGCACAGCAGTCACTTGCTGTGGTCCACAGCCTGTTCCCTGGCCTCTTGGGCGGACTTGGAAGGCCTTGGCCCTTGGCTCCTTGTCTGAAAAAGTCTCATGACATCATTAAACTTTGGGATCAACGGTATTTTATCTTTATGTCTTTTTCTGATAAGGATTGGATTTCTGCTGCTGCTTCTTTTACTATTTCCTTCTTCTCTCCTTCTCCTGCTCTTTCTTCTCCTGCTCTTCCTTTTTTTTTTTTTTCCTGTGCCCTCACCTTGTTCTCCCATTAACATTTTCATTGTTTTCCTTGGAATGTTTCCATCTTAAAGAGCTAAACACTCGACACCAAGCCCGTTGCACAAACAGCTATAGTAGTTGGTGTCAGTATCGTCCCCGGATCGATGAACCCTGGACATTTTCCTAGTGGGCAGGGAGTCTGGGAATAGAACACTGGCTTCCTGTTGTGGAGATGGTGGAGTGTGAAGTTAAACTCACTGTGTTCGCCCTGTGAACTTTCTCTGCTTTCCAGTTTAAGAAGAGATTTTCTGAGATACTGTCCTGTCCTCCTCAGGCCCTCGTCTCTTTCCTCATTTCCTTCCCTCACTCCTTTGTCTCTCTACCAGCCCCTCCTGCCGTCACCTCTCTCCTCCAGTTCTGCCCTCGCCCCTCTGTCTGGCCTGTGAAATGTCCTCCTGGCTGTCCCCAGTCAGGTGGATGCTGCCATAACTCCCGCCTGATATCAATAACCCACGCTAGTGAAGCCAGTGAGGTAATTTTCCCTGAAGCTCCAAATATAATTTAACAAGTTAAACACTGCAACAGTGTGGTGAATGTGCTATTAAGGGACTGTAAATTGCTTACATAGCATCAATAAACACGGTGCCCTCAAGCGAGGGGCTGTTAAGAGTTTATAATCTAAAGCAGCAGTTGGAGTATCACCCTCAGGCTCCAGCTTCATGTCAGATAAAAACAAAGTGGCTGAAGGCTGCGGTGAGTGTCAGGCATCCCCAGGAACACCACACACTGTAGGGGGTAATTACTTTTTGAATGTTCGATGTGCATTTGCTGAGAAACACGTCTGTTATCATATTTGCCAGTGATTAATTGGATTGTTCCAGAGAAAACAGGGGGAGGGAGGTTGCTGGTTCCAGTTGGTGCATAGGTTCCCCCAAGATTGATTCTGTGTCACTGTTTTTGGGTAAAAACACAAGTTTGTATGATCTGCTCTCACACTCTGGCATTTGTGCTATAGGACTGTGTGTATAGAATAAGATTTTGTGTAATCACATTATCTTTGGTAATATTGGAAAGGGAGAGAGTTTTAAAAGTTGAAGGCTTATTTTTAGAAACAATATTATTCTTTTTTTCAGATTTTACAAGCTCCTAGACTTCCTCCTCCCATGTTTTGTCTCCTCCTGATGTTCAACCATCTCCTAGCTAAATCCTTCTACAAAACATACACCTTCTGAAATTCCATTCTGGGCTCATATCCTCAGCCAGCTAGTGAATAACCCTTGTTGTATTTACTGTTATCGAGTATTTGCTCAAAAATATTTGCATTTGAGCCCTGGAGCTGGGAAGCTCTTAGCATTTTTTTTTTTTTCAGACAGGGTCTCGCTTTGTAGTTCAGGCTGGCTCTGAGCTCACTGTGTAGCCCAGGCAAGCCTCGAACTCAGCAATCCGCTTGTCTCTGCCTCCTGAGTGCTGGGATTACAGGTGTGAGCCACCACGCCCGGCGCTCTTAGCATTTTATATATGTCACTCACTAATCACTATGGCCATCAGCCAGACAGTGTTTGCCATATATTCAAAAGCGGCAACAGAGAGAAGGCTCTGAGAGATCTGGAGTCCTGGGCAAGGTTGCTTGGTGAGCGGGCAGTGCCAAGAGGGTGCAGGCTGTCACCACCAGCATTCCGTCCCTTGTACCACCCAATTTCACACCATAGAGTCTACAGGTATCTTATGATTTCTGAGTACACTGTTTGTGATTTCTAACCAGCTAAGTTACAGTTTAAGCCCGAGTGGAAGCTCCTAAGTGGATGAAGCATATCTTCCCGTCTGTCTATGTCCAATGCAGACACCAAAGAGGCTCTCTCCTGGGCAGTCTTGAGAATGCCTCTCCTTCTCATTGGCCTACATTTTTCCAGCCTTATGCCACAAATCTTGTGACTTTATGTATCATAGTTCATTCTACATGGTGTCTTTAGCAGCAGAAGTGAGAGAAGAGTAGATGACACAGGAGGATTTGATCTGGGGTTCTCAGTCTAGAAAGTGATGGCTTTACTGGGGATTTAGCTCAAGTGGTACCACATCTACCTTGGAAGCACAAAGGCCTGAGTTCGATCTCCAGTACCACCAAAAAAAAAAAAAAAAAAGAAAGAAAGAAAGAAAAGAAACTGATGGCTTTGGTTCTCCAGCTGAGTTATAATTCGTTCTTTGTATTGAAGTTTGAGGTAGGCAACTTCCCGGGATTCTTCCTCGGCATTCAACTTCTAAAACTGCTTCCAGCTGGTCTTGGCGTCTCCACCAGGAAAGCCTGCTCTCCAGGAGATGTTTCCGTTGATGCCAGTCAGCCAAGGCGAGCTCTTCCTGAATCTCAGAGCACAGTGGGTCCAACTTAGTTTTCTCTGACAGCACCTTTCACACAGGGAGATAAGGCTCCGGGTGGTCTTCTTTGTGTAAATGAGAAATTACAAAAGCATGGAGAGCAAAATATGTTCCAAACAAGAATGACTTGTCTTCCTTTTCTCTAGCACAGTGGGACTTCCCCTTTCTTACCCACCTCTAATTTATTTCATAAAATGCACTCCAAATTTATCGTGGGAGATGCACCATAGCTTTCCTCTCTTTCAAGTAATGCATTTTTGTGTAAACATGTTGTTTATGAAAGGGCCTTTCACGGATGCTTTGTGTTGCTTTTGCACAAGAAAATACATTTGAAAAGAATTCTCTCCAGCCTGGCATGTAATGTTTCATTAGCCAACATAACCTTGTTTATTTGCTTTTTAAAATTTTATTTGGGAAAGGAAATCAATTTGCACCCCTGACATGCTGCCAGGTTCCTGTTTATAAGCACACAATAGGCAGCTTGGAGGGGGTAAAAATATATAGTTTATGATTTCAGCATTAAGTATGACACAATCTGTATGTGAAACCATAGAGGCAATTGTGTTTTCTTGTCCCCGCAGCCACACTCTGCAGCCTAAGCCTTTTATCAGAGCATTACTCCAGTGTGCACTGAATTAATGGTTCTAATTGTGCTGGGCACCTTTCTAAGTGTGGGAGTGAATTGTCAGAATAAAAGCAGCTCTTCGCTGTTTTGGTTTTTTGCTTGTTTGGAAGGTTTTTTGGGGGTGGCTTCGCTTTTGTTTTACTCTGTTTGTGAGAAGACACCATAAATCTCTCGCAGTTAGCACTGTAATTGGGCTGTGTTTTGGGGAAGCTTCACGTGCCCTGCCTGCCTTCAGGCCTGCTAGTGAGTCTCTTTCCTTTCCCTCCGGCCCCCTAGTGGTTATGGCGAGCAGATGGCCATCTGCTGGACTTCGCCCTCTGTCCTCCCTCTCTTGGTTGTCCCTCAGCTTTTGCCTTCCTCAGTGTGAAGTAATTTCCTTCCTGGCTGAACATATTGAAGCCCAAATACAATCAAAATCTAAGGTCGTTTTTCCCTCTTGACAGAACTAAAAATCTAATTTCCTACTTGCTGAGTGAAGTCTAGCGACCCAGGTACTATTTCTGCTTCCTCTTAGATGTAGAGCTCTGGCCCCTATTTTCTTCTCCGTGAAGTCAAGCCATCGAATTTGAGATGCTCTATGGCACCTTTCGTGTATGAACTTCCAAGTGCAGACACCTAGAAGCGTCGCAGAGGAATCTTTACCTCAGACTTGGAATTCCTGCCTTTCATCTCCCAACTTGCATTCCAGCTCCATCTTCTGTTTTGAGTTTATCGGAAGCCCTGACTCTATTGCTGTTAATGTTTCTTCTCTGTTTCCTCCTCCAGTTTCCTTGATATTAGTACTTCTTTTAACTTTTTTGGATCAACTTTTTTTTTTCTCATTCCTTTTCATTTTTCTAAGTTACAGGAAAAACCTAGTAATTTAATCCTGCATATTAAAGGTGCTGTAACTGCCCTTTTGGGTGCAGACACTGCCTGGAGGTGGGACAGAGTCCATTTCCTTCCACCCTACTACTCACTGGGTGAGCTGTTAGAGGCAGCCTCTCGCTGAAGGCCCGGAAGGCTTTTCTAGTTTTCTTCGGTGACCTTTTATTGGGCTGAGCCTGCCACAAGCCCTAGGTGTGCTCACTGTATGAATCTAGAATGTTCCCATGTGTTGGCCAAGGAGGAGGAAAGCAGGCTTCAGGGAGAGCTTGAATACAAGAGGAATCTTTCATTATTCATCTGCCCTAGCAATTAGAGAGTGCTATTGAAAAGATATAATTGGACCCTGTCACAAAAAATAAAAGACTGTAAGCACCACCTCCCCCTTCCATTCTGACTGAATGTTCCTCCTCCCCATTCCTTGGTTTTGCTACAAATTTTATCCAGTCACAGCGAGGACTCACTGCACTGGCCATCTGTCAACTGTCTTGGCTATAGTGGACAGGATTGTAGGTGCGTATGCACATAGGAAGTTTCCTCTCCACGTGGATAACTAAACCTCACTGAAATGTGGAGGTGTGAAAGAATGCCAGGGTTCACAGAGCACCTCATCTAAGGGTTCCTCAGTTCCAAAGACTGGTTTCTTGCCCTAGGCCAGCAGATGGGAGATGAGATTTTACTTCCAAACGCTGTCATTTTATGGACATGGGAATGGGGTTGATAGCAAGTCAGTGACCCAGAGAAATCAGTCCTGGGTAGAACTAAATGACTGCCATGTAGGTAAAGGTGCAAAGAGATCAGGCAGCCAAAGATCACAGGACAGACTCAATATATTGTAGTTCATCATTTGTCATAAACATGACTTTTACCAATTGTTGTCAACTTTTATAAAAACCTCTTGTACTAAGATTCTACTGACTTGTTAGGGCAGATTTCAATTTCTAAATTCATCTTGAAGTATTTCAAGAAGATCCCATAAGTACAAAACTACATAGGCTACAGTTGGTTTTTCTCTAAAAGTAGCCAAAGAACACTCTGATATTTTTTCATTTTTAAATTGGTTTCTGGAACAGATAGGCAAACACACATCCATCTTCATCACAAGCAAAGAGTATCCATGCAAGGGCAGAACTATGAGGCCCAGTGACACACTGGAGGCTTCAGCCCCACGGCTGCAGTTCTTATTGAGTCCCTGTCTCCCCTGAGAGCTTGTCTTTATTTGAGGCTTGGAAATATGGTCACGAAGTAATCTGTCATTGTGCTCCACCTTGAACTGCCAGTAGAACCCAACAGAATGAAGATGAACTCAAACTCTACTTGTGAAGAATGTTCCTATTGCCAAAGACTGGGAGCCTATAATATGGCGACAGGAGGCTTCTGGGGGATAGGATGTGATTAAGGGGGGAAGAGCACCCGTATTTCCTGACACTAGCAACTCTGCTTATCTATAAATCCTGGCATTCCAGGGCACAGAAATGCAGCTTCTAAAGGTACCTGTTTTTCTCCTGCCCGTAAGTTTGGCAGGAAGCAGCATGAGCTTGGCATAGTCATGGCTTTATGGTCCATAAACACCAGGTGCCGAATCCTCTCTTCTGTGGTTCTTCTATATAAATCCCTTCTTCTTTCAAGCCCAGTTACTTTGCCAGGAGGATTGTAGACAAATAGGAAGCTGTGACCCTAAAGTGAGGCCTCATTTTCAGGGTGTGTAACTGGGTTCAGAGGAGCTGCGCTTGTCTGGGCTCATCTTTGTGGAGTGGTGCTGGGTGACTCGGGCCTGTCTTAGCTCTGCCTTCCATTGTTTTGTCAGCTGAGGCGTGATTGTTTTGAAAGCACAGGTGAAGGCAGAGCAAGTTCATCTAGAGGCAGCCTAACTTTAGATGGTTTAAAATCAAGAGAAAGGAAATAACTTTAGGTGGTTTAAAATCAAGAGAAAGGAAAGCATTGAACAGCTTATTTTTTTTTTAGTCACAGGAGGCAGAGTAGGGTAAAAAACATATGAGTCCCCAAATGAGGTTTCTGATATCTGGATGCTATGGTGTCCTAAGGTGCATACATATATGACAATACTTATGTATATGGAGATTACTTAGAAAATAAAAGTAATACAAATGTATTGATAATTGTATTCAGTATTTCTGATTGCCCACCCAGGGTCATTTCCACTATGCTGCATGCTCTCAAAGCCTAACAATGCACTTTCCATTGAAGAGCACCTTGGACTTGGCTGAGCCAGTGGCCATGGGGCATCATGGTGGGTCCCAGAGAGGGAGGTGCTAGAGCCCGGTGCCTGTGCCTGACTCTATCAGGAGGCTGACTCCTTTGAATAGGGCCCAGAGCACTTGACAAGTGTCTTCTCTGCAGAGCTGTCCCCCTTGTCTCTCCCTTGGGTCCTAGCAGCCTCTCCCTTCTCTTTGTCATGTGGGCCTAAGGATGCTTCCCCTGAAGCTAGCCCTAGGATACTGTACTCTTTAGGGCTTCCCTGTACCCTGTTCACATTTCTCCAAACAACCCCTTTACTAAATACTTCTCAAATTAACTGATTTGAGTATGGCACTTGGGTTCTGTTGGGGTCCAAGGGATACAGTAGTCCAATTCTCCAGTCGGAACCATACATTTATGTACAGTAATTCTTCATGGGCTAGCCAAAGTTTCCCTTTCATTCTGTCTGGAATTGTATCAACACTGCTGTGCCTGATTGTAGCAGTGTGCTCTGTGCTATATAACAAATGCTGTTTCCTTTGATATTCTCCAGAGAAAGATATGATCTCTTTATATTAGCATGAGATGGCCGGTGACAGTCTAAACTTCTCCCTGACTTCCTCTATAATATCACTGGAGTTTTGCTCTTGATGGAGCAAACAATGGTAACAATGCTTCAGTTTGGTTGGCAGCCATGGCAACTCAAAGGTACTTGTGCTCCAGTAAAACAACCACTTTTCAGGATACAAGAAGGGGGCTGAATTCATATGATCATAAGGACAGCATAGCAACAACTTAAGTTTGCAAAGTACAGAACAATCTACAAAGCAAAGCTATTCATGGAGAGCTACCTGACAGGTTTCACCAGAAGTGAAATGAAGTGTGTGTTCACTCATTCTCTATTGTTCAAAGGAAGATTATCTTGTAGCACATTTCCCTCCCCGCATTGCTAGTTTATAGTAAGAGCACTGGCTCTGCCGAACATTCAGAAATGCAGATGCCTAACCAAGGCTTTGAGCAAGGGAGTTTTCCAGCAGCTTCGTCTTAGAAGGCCAACCCTGCCCTCCAGCATTTTTGGCCAAGAGTAAACAGAACAGGGGGAGGCAGCTGTGGACAGGAAAGGCACAGGGGTGTCTCCCCAGTCTGTAACTTGTCAAGAGCGGCTTCCAGGAGAGTGCTACGTTTATGTTTCTGGTTACATATTTGATTCTCTTTGAAATGCTTAAGAAGTAGACCCATCAGCATCTCTGTGGTCTTTTATATGTTCTCTTATTTTTAGTAACCTGACAAAGTTCTGGTAAGGAAGGGAGAGAGATTTGTTTAGTAGTTTTAGAGTGGGTTATTGACCTTGTGCACTATCAGATCAGGCTTTTGGTGTAATGTCTCAATATTTCCCCATCTGCTCAGTTCCCCTTTTGGGACATTAAAGGCCCTTTCTTTTCCTAAGACATACATGTGTGAGAGCCTGGTAAAGTCATTGCTGCCATGTTTACCTTCCCCCACCTGTCTCAGCACACCAGTTTCTGTCTTGTTTCTAATCATCTCACACCAGCTCTTCCTGTCATCTCCTGGGTACCGAGAGGCCCTATCCTGCCTCACTTTGTTGAGAAGCTGTGGTTGGAAATGACCAGATATTTGGTCATTCAAAGAGACTGCTGAGTAGTATTCTGGTCTCTGTGTGTTGATATGACTCATGTGGACTAACATCAGCAAATGTCATCTCTTTTCGTTAGGATCCCAAGCTTAGGATGGCTGGATGCTTGACTTAAATAAGACAAAATCATGTATGTGCATTCCCACATCGTCCCCCTCAGAAATCATAACTCATTCGTTCTTTAGCTGAAGGTCATTGAGTTCTGTGCCAGGCACGAAGCTAGGCACCACTGACAGAGGAGAAACAAACCAGGCACTGTCCCTACCCTCCTGGGATTTATAGTACAGCAAACCAAAAATAACAGTACTAACAAGTACATACTGTGAAACATGCGTTAAAGGAAAGGATTGGTGCTTTCAAGAGGGTGCATTTAGACAGGTGGTAGCAGAGAGAAAGTGACATTCCTGGTGAACATGAAGAGAAGGGGGTGTTCTGAAGATGAACAGATCACAGGAAAGAAGAGTATAAAATACTATACATGTTGCAAAGTGGAACAGCAACATTTCTGTTTAAATCATTACCGTATCTTGACTTTATAGTTAGAGGAATAAAACATGTTCTTCCCTCATTTTGTAATTGAGAAAATGCCATCAATCAACCAATATGTTTCTTGTCTAGTGAGTAGGATTGAATTAGGCAGAGAGGAAGTTCCAGGCCTTGGAATATGCAGGCAAAAGTGTGAAGATGCAAATCTGCATTCATGAGTTATATAGTGTGAATTGTTTGTGAGGGTTTACAGAGTGGATGGTGTTAGAGATGAGGCTGAGTATGTCGAAGGCAGTGTTCAGGCTTTTAATAAGAGCAGTGGGAGCTAAAGAATACTTTTGAGCCAGTGCATAGCATCAGGAAAGTGGTAAATTACACCAGTTAAGTGAGCAGTGACACATGGAAATGCATGAGAGGCACCAGAAGGAGAACAGTATGAACTATATGATCAGGACAGTAAGTGGTAAACCCCCAGGACCAGGGAGATAGCAAGGAAAAGGCAAGATGTGAGATGGCGGAAGGCCAAGTTTGTATCCTGGCAAAGTTAAGCAAGGTTATGTGCTTAATAGTGGAGTCTGGATGAAAAGCTAGACCTACTGACCAATACTTTGCTCTTGCGTATAAGGAGTTCTGGACACCATGTCTTTGTTCTGCTGTGCGAGTATGGAAGAATGCTTCTCAGCCTCTGGAGTTTGTCCTTTCTTTTGCCACCTCTCTGCATTCCCTCAAATGCTGGGCTGACTGCAGCAAGGGAATTGGCTTTCTGTTTCTGTCTCCTCTTTGCACAGCACGAGTCAATCTTTTCTACGGAATAACTCAGCAAACATCTGTGCCACTTGTATTAGACTCCAAGGAGAGCCAGCTATGTGATATTGACCCTGTGCCTCTGGTCAAGGCCTTCAGAGGAAGGCAGAAGACTGACCTTAGAAATCAGTGAACATCCAGAGCTGTTCTGAGAACTCTGAGGGAAGGATGTGTGGGGCAAGGTGGAAGGACAGAGGAGTAGTGAACTGATTTCACCCAGCGGAGAGGTGGTGTTAGTACTGGGAGCGATGATGAGAAGAAGAATATCAGTAAAATGGGCTGCTGACATCCAAAGGAGATGCGTCTATTACTGCATTCACTGCTGTACTTGTAGTACCTAACTTCATCTTTACACAAGCCTCAGACAAAAGGTTGACCTTATTATTCACACACACACACACACACACACACACACACACACTGATACATGGAGAAAGCTCTAGACTTTCTCAGGTCACAGAGCATTTGCTTGTTTGTGTGTGTTGTTTGACATGGAGGCAAACACTGGGTGCTTGCAGGCTAAGACACCAGGTTTCTTGCTCCACGGGGAGCGCTGTGGAGATGGGGCAGGTTCTCTGCTGCGGTGTGGGCACGGTGGGTGATTACACAGAGCAGGGAAAGACTGCTTAGGCCGAGAAGAGTGAGGGACAATCCCCAGCAGTGGGGACACTGGAGTTGGGACTCAGGGAAGGAATACATTGGTTGCAAAGAGAAAATATGTGAGAGTGAAGAAGAAGCAAAACTGTCAGAAAGGACCAAAGCCTGTGTGTGTGAGTGGTGGCAGGAACAGGAAGGACAGGTTGCTAGGAGATGATACTGCCAAGGTTGGGAAGGACCAGCTCATGAAGGATTCAGAAATAGGAGTCGTAGGTGGCGAATGGTCAGCACAAGTGTTTCTGTAACTGCCGTCATGAGGGGATGTACAGCTTTCTGCAAAATTCTCAGGAAAGAAGAGACCTTGGTAGTGAGCAATGAATTAGATGCTATCAGGATTAATGACATAAGACGAATTTCTAAGGTTCAAGATAACTGAAGATTCATCAAGCACTGACACTAATTGAACCCTAATTCTAGAAACATGGGTCTAGTATGGTCATTCCTCTCCTTTTAACTTATATATGTATACTGGTTCGTTTTCTGTTAATAATAAAAGACTAAGTATGTTATGTAAGAATAAGTTTATTTTGGTTCACAGTTCAGGAGACCCAAGGTCAAAGGGCAGCCTCGGGTGATGGCTCTCTCACAGGGGAGTCGGGAAGTGTGTGTACCTACATCCTTTCATCCCTCTCCCTCTTCTTAGGAAGCCATTATGACTTAATCATGGGGCCCGCTCTGATGATCTTATCAAATCTTAACCACCTCCCAAAGGCCCCACCTCTAAACAGCACATTCAGATTAAATTTCTACTGCTTAATACCTCACAGTGGAGTTTAAGTTACAACACACAAATCCCTATGGGACACATTCAAACCATATCCAAACCATAGCACCGTGTGATCATATTCAACAGAAGGAATTGAGACAATGAAAGGGGAGATGAGAGCAGAAGGACGGACAGTCCCAGGCATTGAGGATCCAGAAAGGAAAGGGTAGAATCTTTGAGAGACACCTGGAAACTGTTTCTCACAGTCAAGGATGGCACCTGAGAAGACATTTATTGTCTTGAGTGTTTTACTGTGGTATTAAATGAGTAGCTATAAAATGCTCACAGGGATGCTTCAGAGCTCTGTTGCCTCCACCCCAGTATTAGGAAAAATGATGGAGGATTGCGGATCAGAGGAGAGCATAAAGAGCAGGAGGAATCTGCTGCTCAGTGGCTACAGAGTCAAGGACAGAGCTTCCTTAATGGAGTGTCTGCTTCTGGCGATGGCTGAAGGCCAAGGCCACTATGGTTACTTCACAGCGCACAGGCTATCCTTCACTTGCTCCACTATCTTCCTTCTTTTCAGAAGAAATGTGCTCTTCAGGCAGGAAGGCCAGTCAGCCATTTTGAAGAGAAATGATGGTGAATTTCCAGGCTTGTCAAGGATTTGAAGATGGTGGTCAGGGCATTGAATCCCATCAGTGCTGGGACAGATAGGCCATAATTCTCAGGAGCGCATACCAGCATTAATTTATTACTCTTTTTAATGTCTGTTGTAAGAACTGCAGGCATGCTTTATTTTTTGCCTTGTCATTCTCCACAAGGAAATCTTTGTCTCAAAACTTTTGAGTCAGTATGACTTAGTAATTATGAATTTGGTTAAGAGTTCTGAAACCAACCTGTCCAGGTTTGAGCTATTCTAACTGCTGGCTGTATGATTTGGATCAGTTCACTTAACCTTTTCGACCCTCAGTTTCCCCATTTGTAAAAGGAGGACAGAATAGCTGTATCTAGCTCTTGGACTGATGCTATAGTTTAAATGAGTTTTCTGAAATACAAGTAGGATGCATAAATGTTAAACATTATTAATATTATTTCTGTTCATATTGATCATAGCGGGTGACCACCAGAATGTATTTTTTCTCTCTGAGCTTCATGTTCTGATTTTACTGAAAGAAAATAGGTATCTACCTCAACAGACACTGATCATAATCTTGTCCACTGAGTGATTATCTCTGCTTTAAAGATTCCTCAGAGAACTGAAATAAAATACCATAGATGATAGGAAACTGATATGAACTTTAACCCTGGTCTTAGTAATTCCATTGCTCTTATTTGCCTTCTGCAGTGCTTAGAGTTCTCCAGCAATAAATAACAAACTCTGAAAAAGCAAAACAAATGCATGTATCACGGCTGGAGATTTCAGAGTACTCTATACTCTTCTCCCCTTCTCTTTCTTGCAGCTGTTACCTGAGATGCCCCATAGCATCTCTCCTTGTGTGACTATGCCGAGCAGAATGCTCTAGAGGGAGACAAGCGGGGGCCTACATCGACTCGGGTGTCTCCTCATT
This sequence comes from Thryonomys swinderianus, assembly GCA_004025085.1. Taxonomy (NCBI): domain Eukaryota; kingdom Metazoa; phylum Chordata; class Mammalia; order Rodentia; family Thryonomyidae; genus Thryonomys; species Thryonomys swinderianus. Next base: position 14,868 of record PVIC010021188.1, read on the forward strand.
CCCTCCTCTAATATCTCTCTGTACCCTCAGGTATAGAGCAGCCTTCTGCCTCAGTAGGGTCCAAAATATCCCTATCTTCCTCCCAGGAGCACCAAAAGGAAACCTAAGACCACCCTCTGACATTCTTCCTACCCTTCCAGAAAGCCTAGCACCCTCTAGACAAGTTATTACCTTTGTTTTTCTGTGAATGTCTTGGGCATCTTTGGCTGCAATTCATGGATGTTTACATCTGGAAGGTTTTAAAAGTCTTTATAACTTCCTTGGGCTTCATTAAGATGCAGACAACTCCAAGATTGTGCAACTGGACTTGTAATCACACGTTGGAGATGACCCTCATTCTTTATGGAGAAACACACAGAGGCTCCTCACATCGGCAGTTGGACAGAATACAGATTTGAAGATAACATTTTGAGACCTTATGGGAATCAATCTTATTTTTCCTGTATGCTCCAGCCTTCACCCTCAGTTGTGGTCCACTTTCCTTCATCCTTCATTACCACACCCTGAAATTATAGTTATTTTTAAGAACATGGATATACATTCATATATACTGAGTTCCTTTTTGCATATTGCATTCCAAGCCCATACATGCAGAAAGACAATTACCACCCTACCCCAAGCTCACTGAGTATGCAATCAAGACTCATTATTAGCCTGGTTCTCATCCCATTCATACCTTTTATGTCTCAAACAATGAATGAAGAGCAAAGTATTATAGGATACTGAAGGGACGATGAAGTTGGAAGACATGCTGAGAGATTTCCACTAAAAAGGCAAAAATTTAGCTGAAGATAATTTGCCTGCAGAGCTTTCTTCTTTGATGATTGAGGCATTGTACTTTTTGTTAGATCCATTTCTTGCACTGAGATCCCTTGGGTCTGGTGTAAAGCTATAATTTTAGGAAGGCTCACTTCTACAATTGCTTATGGTTGTAGAGAAAAATGAAAGTCTGTAGGCTCATGAATCACAGTTTTAAAAGCCTGTTTGGATATTTAATGTCTCATAAAATGTAAAAAGAGAAGTGACTTGTGTAGTATCAGAGCTGGAAAAGATCATGGAGACCATGTGGTTCAATCCCTTCCTTTTAATGATGAGGCTACTGAGCTTGGGGAGGCTGAGTGATTTATCCAGGTTACATGGCTTCCAGGAAGGGAAGACAGAGTGTACTAGAAAAGGCTCCTAACTTTCACACCAGTGTGTTTTCAAAATTATTATACTTTACTAATCATCTGCAGATATGTGAGCCAAAGCATGAACCAGGCATTATAAATGAGAGTATCTCAGCCATAGAAGACACCTTGGAGGTCGTCTGGTGCTGTCTTCCCTCCGGATGCAAGAACCCTGTGGTCACATCCCTGATAGGTGGCTCCTAGTCCTGATTTCACTCAGGTGCCAGGAGACTTAGCATGAGGAAGCTCGTTTTGTCTTTGGGTATCTCTACATAATTGTACATTTATTTGACAGAGGTCAAATCGGTATGTTCAAAGCATCATCCTGCAGACACTAGGGGTGGCCAGAAGTGGGTAGCATGGTATTGGTGATAGTGAGTTTTGTTCTTTTATTATCTTACAATGAAGACAATCATACCTGCTGTGAACAGTCATTGTGAAGATTAGCGATGCAATTTATAAAGCATCTAACATAGTACCTGCTTCAAAAATAGGTCTTTAAATTGCATGTATTGACTTTTATCATTACAATTCCATGTTTTGAATTATAGAGCAGTGCAGACTTTGTCTAATCCCACAAATATTTGAAGGCAGTGAACACGACCCTCTAAGACTTCTCTGCTTTAGACTAAAATATTTCCTGATTTCTCTACCATTCTGCCTGCTATGCATTTTGGATGCCTTCATTGCTTTCATTCCCTCCTATTTGTCAATTTCCCCCTTAAAATGTGGTGGCCAAATGTGGTCCATCCGACTTACCTTCCAGTGGAATAATTATTTTCCTTGATCTGGACGTTTCACTTCTCCTAAAACAACCTAGATTTATGTTAGCATTTTTTGAGGCCAGATCACACAGTTGGGTTGAAGAAAACCTGATTCTGCTATCCAGAACATGAGCTCTGCTTCCCAACTTTGTGTCAACTGCAGATTTGACAGTCATGATTTTTACATCTTCATCCAAACTGTTGATAAAAACATTGAACAGAAAAAAGACCAAAGGCTGAACTCGAAGCAACACCTCTGATCCTGTTCTGTGTTCTGACATCTAATCAGTGTCAATATTGGTGACATGGTTTCACTGGCTTTGAATCTACCCATGTGCTCTATCAAAAATAGCCTAGCAAGATCCGCTGACATTTTTTTCCAAACTGGATATTTAATTTTTCTGGAGCACTATTCCTTTATCAATGAAGACAGGTTTTGAATCCATAATTGGAACAGTATGACCTGAGAAAATAATTTCATGTTTGAGTTACTATGTAGTGCTTAAAGAAAAAAATAATCTTCTATGAATGTGAAATGCTAATGTTTTGGCCGGACTGTTTATTTTTCCAAAGTGTTTTGAAATTACTTTCTGGGTCTGGGGAAGAAGGTGAAAGACTGGCTGATATTTTGTAGGAGGAATATAGGAGGTTATTGAAGGGTTAGAAGATGACTTTCAGGAGCCTTTTCTATCTTTTGTGGAGGTCTCAGACACAGATTATCGCAAATGTTGGTGGGGAGATTGGATTTGATTAATGTAAGTATACGTATGTATGAGAGTATCATACCAAACCCTGTAGAGGGTATGCACAATTAATATACATTAATAAAAATTAAAAATATTAGTGGGGACAATGTGAGATATATTCCCAGACAGTAATTTTTTATTCATTTCCATCATTCTCAGCAAAGATTCCTCAGGTCTCATTTTGAATAGGAGCTGTAGCTCTTTCATTTAATTTGCATTACTTTGTAGAAGCCAGTCTGGTTCCATGTGCTGCATAGGTTAGCTTTCCTTAGTTTTTTTGGTGGATGTAAAGAATGTTTGTTGTTCAGTTTTGCCAAAGTGGTCAAAGATTGGAAGCTCACTCTCAGTGTCTTTCTTTAAAGGCTCACTTAACATTTTTGCAGTTCTTTCCTCTCCACTCTATATACCGTGTGAGTTTCTTAACTCCGGCCTTTTCTGTTTCTCCAGCCCATAACTGAGCAAGTGCCAGATTACCTAAAACTCTACCATAGCGAGCATAATTTCAGATTGCAACATAAACAGATGAAACATAGTGCTCTCAAAAATTTACCAGCAAGTGAGAAATAAGCTATTATCATCCTGGATTTCCCAAGAATATTGTCTTAAAGTTCAATCATGCACTCTGTACTTGTCAAGCAGCTATTTGTGCCAGGTACTGGGCTAGACAGGGGAGACCCAGTGGAGAATAAAATCAGATTTAGTTCCTTCTCCAACTGTGCTTACAAATGGAGGAAGAAATGGCTACTAATTAGATAATCAGTGACAATTCTAAACTCGTGGAACGTCTTAAAAGGAAACGGAAAAGGCACCCCTCACTGGGAAGGTCGGTGGAGACTTCCCCTACATGATGCTCAGCCTGAGAGTTGAAGGTAGACTCAGAGCAAAAGCAGTGGCGTCTGAGAACAGCATATACACGGCTGGTGCTGGAGTGGAATGAGGTCGCACTGGGAGTAGAAGGCCAGGGGATGAGAGGAATCGCAGAGAGCTAGAGTGAAGGTGGTTTGAGATGAACTTGGAGGTAGGATGGATCCCCCTTGGCCTTGGAGGTCACACCGAGTGCTTTGGTGCCTTTAGACCACACACGAAACAACCTACTAGTTCGAGGTGGGTGGCAGCTTATGGGAGCTACGGACTATGTGATAAGTCTTGCAGATTGAAGAGTTCATCATGGCAGTAGTATGGGAAAGATTAGGAAGAGAAGTTGGAAGGAATGACGGAGGCCAGTCAGAAGCCCACTGTCTAGTCCAAAAAAAGGAGATGGTGGTTTTAGGTGTAGATTAGTGGAAAGAGAGATGGAAGCATAGAAGGAGATGAAAGGTGTTTATGGTAAATTTGGGGACTGGCATTTGGAAAGAGGAGTTGGGGAGGGTAACTCATACATTTTATATTCACTTGTACATTTAAAGTCTTTGTGTACATAAAGATAGCACGTGGCCCGTGGTACTCAGCACCATGGAAATAGTTCTACAGAAAGTCAGGAATCCTCCAGGCCTCGGACCTATTATCAGCAAAGTACATAAATAAGAGCAAGTTGCAAACTGTCGAGTGCCTTTGGGAATCAAAATAATGGGAAAAAATAATACCTGAAATTATTTATCTCATCAAGACTTCACACAACCTGGGGAAATAAGTTTGTTAAGGCTCACTTTCATAAGAAACAGCACAGTTACCTTAATTTTTATCTTCTTTGCTCAGTCTCTAAATCCTATAAGAAGAACTAAAGCAGACCCCTGCCTACACTGCCATCCTGATGCAAATCACTGTTTCCTTTCATGTTACCTCTGCCAACCACAGTGTTTTCTCACATATGAAAAACTTCCCAGTAGAGAAAAGGAACTTTTGGACTGTGTGTACATATAAACCTTTGGGATCGCTCGACGACACAGTCAGCTCACAGTCTAAGCCAGGTGCCCAGTTTCCATTTGGCTTGCTGACAAACTGTGTGGTCAGGGCTGAGGGATCAGAAACCCGGGAAAGGTGCCATGTGATGGACAGCCGCCCCCAGACCTCACATGTTATCACCATCATTTAACACGTAGTGCAGGAAATCCTATGCTTTGCAGAAGAGCTTCAAAGTACCACTTCTAGATCTCTTGGGTAACATTTCTTTCTTCTTTGCTAACACCAAAGTGCAGACAGATGCATATTTTTCCTTGAGTAAATTGCTGGTGACACTCTATTTCTTTCCTCCTATTCTCAACCTATTGTCCACATGACCTCCAGCATGTCCCAGCCCTTCCAGGCTGATGTACCATACCTGGCCGTTCACAGAGACCCTCTTTTACTGCCCTTACCTGTTACTGTAGTTGGCCATGCATTTGCTCTTTTTTTTTTCTCTACTGGGTTCCGAATTTCTTAATCACATTTTGCTCCCAGGGCATGGATCGACTCTCTTTCTCCATCAGTGTACATTCCCTTCTTTCATCCTAGTGACTTGCTTTTCTACCAAGAGCTGTCTTTAAACAATTTTTTTTAGACAGTGCCTTGCTATATCACGTAGCTCAGCTTGGAACACACTATGATGTGCTGCCTCGCCACTTGGAGGATGGCACAGGTGTACTCTATATGTTTTAGCTTAAACAAGGGGGTCCCTATTCAAGTCGCTTTAGTCACTTGGATATCTCACTCATTCTATAATTATTTATTCATGCTGTATCAAATGCCTTATCAAATGCCTTCTGTCCTCTGAATGCCATGGGAAGGAGCTGTGAGCATAGACATTCTACATTCTAGAAGGAAAGGTAGTGAACATGGAAACAGACCGAAAAGTAGTAGCATCTTGGTAAAAAATACTTAGGTTTGGCCAGTCTTCTAAGAATGAAAACAAAACAAAAAATAATGCAGTGTGGTTATTATTTGAAGCAGGACACAGAACTAACTTCGTTAAATCATACTATGCACTTACCTCAGAAATCACTTTCCAGCACACTATATATATCACACCAAGTCAGGGAAGGTATGCACTAAATATCCTTGATGTAAACCCTACTTCAGGATGGCGGCAGAGTGATAAGCAGACCTCAAGGCATTTCCCTTAGTGTTTTACTCTAAGGGTGAGTAGTTATTTTTCATCTCCTAATAGCTGTGAGTTACAACATGATGAATGGGCCCAAGGCTTGCCAGAAGCCATAACTTTCTATTTAGTCGACATGACCAGATTCCCAGTTTTGGCCTTTGAGAGCTTGGGAATAGTGTTAAACATTGCCTCCCCCTGACCTTTCTCCTCTGTCTTCCTTGGGCAGAATATGTCGATGCATAATACAGTTGGTGGGGCCATGACGGGGCCTGCAGCTCACCAGCTTGGCAGCACCCGGATGCCCAACCACGACACCAGTGTTGTGATTCAGCAAGCCATGCCGTCGCCCCAGTCCAGCTCTGTCATCACCCAGGCACCTTCCACCAACCGCCAGATCGGGTAAGATCTCCTTGGCTGGCTCTGGGCCCAGCCAGTGCTTAGAGCACATTCTGATTTTCTCTCTTTCTGGTACTCAAATGTGTTGGTTTTCTTTGCTGGTGTGATGTCTCTGAGAGCTCAGAGGGACGCTTTGGGTGAGAGAAGGGAAAGGGAGTCCACTTGTTGGAAGCTGCATTGATCATGGACGTGGAGGAGGAAAGAAGTTGTTCTGTATCTGCGTCTTCAGAGAGGATTTGTGAACTTTAAAATGAGTGTAGGCAAACTTGTGCATGTTATGGAGACCACTGCAGAATGCTCATGACAGATGCATGAGGATGCTGGAAGGAAGTTCTCCCGTGGGCCTGGCCCCTGTGTATGCCCTGCTCACGCTATCACATCTACTCCTGTATTTCCACACCCCACTGCCTCTGACCCTTCTTTGTGAAACAATTATTAGCTCTGCCCTCCTTCTACTTAGGTCCATAGTAATTCCTAGAGCAGACAAAACCCAAGAACCAAACTCGCTCCCTCTCATTTGTGTGAAAACTGAATAGGAAGGAATTGAGGAAAATTGGTGGCATCATCCTGTCACTGAATCCCAGGCATGTGTGTGACGTGGTATGATGGAAATTGCTTTCAGGCCTTGGTATAGGGGGTTAATGCTCCAGCTCCCTGCTGGACAACGTGTGTGGCCTGAGGATCACTAACAGGAGTGTTACAGAAATGCACAATTTCTGGCCCAGATTCCTTATCTCCAAAATGAAGATGGAACCCATTCATTCTAACCTCACAACAGTAAAGGTGAATAGAGGATTTAAAAGCACGTGGGTTCTTAGGGAAAAAAGTATCAATTTAAGCCAAAGAGCCATAATAAATGTGTCTAGCTGAATGGTGACAATCAGTTGCTCCACATCCCCAGAATTGTCTTATTAAAATAAGAAGAAGAATTTGCTGTGTTTGGTATATGCATCAGAATTCATTTTGAATTTTCACTTGATTATTGGTTATGATGATTTAAAAAGAAATTTAAAAAGCTGCCCCATAGATTGTCAAGGTCCACTCCCTTGTTGTTAATGTTGGTAAGAATCCCAAACCAACAGAGAATAATGGCTTATTCCTCAGAATGTTCCAGACTGAGTACCTTGTGTCTCACATTTCTCAGCTCTACGAAATAGGTGACACCTTACAATATGTGAACCATAAATAATGACCGTTTTGTGACTGTCCCGTAGGTACCTTAGGTTTCCCACTCAAGAAACAGAAAATTACTCTGGCCATTGAATATTTGGCTTTGTTTAAAGAAGCCAATGTTAAATAAGCAAGACTATTTGGTAGAAATTTTTTTTTTCTTCTTATGAACTTGAAAGTAAATGTTGCCATTATCTGGAGCAACATCCCATCCATACTAAGAGGGCAGGGTGGACTCATTAAAGACAACATCAAAATTTCAAGGGATTCCTTCACTCTAGGGGCCTGGCTTTGGGCAGACAACTCACAGCTAGGCAAGCTAATTATAAATATTTTATTTTTCTTTCAAGGGGAAAAAACATAAAATGTGCTAGAGTTTACTAGCAGTTTTACAGCATTCTTTGCCCCCTGGAGTTCTCCTGCCTGCCCCCTCTTCCCTCACCGTCTACCCTGTTGGAGATCCTTAGCGTTCGCCCATTGTTCTGACAACACTGGTATTTATGGAATAGTCTTTTAAGGGTTAGCACTACATTTTAAGGTGGGTGTTGGCTCTGTCAATAATTTAGCCAGCTTGCCTGGGACTATACTTTTGGGTGACATCTGTAGGCTGTGTAACTCTGCCTGGTAGGATGGGGGTGTTTCTCTGGTACATGTAACCTCCTAACACACTCCCTCTTCCCTTTATTTCCCAACTCGGGATGTTACATGTCTCTCCTAGTGTGTTCTAGGAGATAATTGTCACTTTTAGAACTTTGTTTCATTGCCAAGCTTGAGGGAGGCTATTTCTTTTCTTCAACTTCTTCCCTGTTGTGCTTACTGTGTTGATTCAAACCATTGCATCTGTCATTTCCACATTTCCCATCCAGAACTGCGCCTGGATGATCATGGGGTCTCGGCAAGAAAAAACCCAGCCCATCTCACCAGTGGATTTAGTATGAAACTCTAGGTGGTAACATTTGGGGATGGTTGACTCTTTTATTTCTTTCAGCAAAGAGGAAATGAGTACTTACTTTAAAACATGAGTTTTCTCTGGAGACTGTGTCTTTAAATGAGTATTTGAAATTGCAGATAGCTTTTTTTCTTATTCTCTATTTTTTTTTCTGTGTGTGTGAGGCTGCACAGAACCATATTGTAGTAATATTCTGATTTTTATCACAACCTCAAGTATTTAAGTGTCAAAATCTGGCCAAGCCACCTGCAAATGTTTGCCATGGCTACTGGCCAACAAAAACAGCAAACAGCAATGAAGGTCTCCATTCAGGCTCAGTGCTTAAGCCGCATCCAGCCAGAGAGGCTGGGACCCACCTGTGCCCACGCACAGCCTCTTGTGCTGCGGCCAGCGGGCATGAACATGACTGGAACCTTGTGGGAGATGGCACAGCCTGGCTTCTGTTTCCCCTCCTTCTTTCCTTGCCACCAGTTCTGGGCTTCTGGGCTTCTGGAGCCAACCTCAGTTTTATTCTTTTTTTTTTTTCATGCTTCAAAATTTGAGCTTAGAGGCTTAAATGTATTAGAAATGATGTTGACATAAAAGACTAGGCAATGAGAGTGGCTCCAGTTATCAGAAAGGGCATTGGAGTTTTATTCTGTTGGGGCAGGCACTGAGCCGTGCAAATCAAAATGAGTGGAAATGTAAAAACCCAAATAAATAATGTTAAAAGTAGGTAGATCAGCAACATGTGCAACTTTTATTCCATACCATAGTCACCCTTACTGTACCTTATGCTCAGTTGTGTAAAAGTAGTGCTATTATCTCAATAGAAACTGTAAGCTAGTATAAATAACCCAACTTGCGCTTATGTGGTTAAGCAGGCTAGAAAAACACACTGCTCTAGGGAGTGTGGGAGGCGTCCCCAAACTAGTGACTACTTGTGCTCAGTCACACTGGCAGATGCTCTGGCAGGAAGTGTCTTTGGCTGATTGATGGTAGCATTTTAGGAGATAAGTTTCCCAGATGAAAAAAAAAAAAAAAGTGAGACATGGGCTGCAAGGAGACAAGAGAGACAGAAAACAAGCATGTGTTAAATAGAGATGAAATTGGTTCAGGCTTGAACTAAGTATGTGGCAGATTCATCTCTACTCGAGTCACTTTTATTAGATATCATGTAACAGGCTCATTAAGTCAGAATCTAGTCAGCCAAACCTGGGAAAAATGGTGGATGAGCACATAATGGTAGTGTAGTCTCTCATCCCCTGCTCCCCCACTTGGGTCTCTCATCACAGGAGATTTTTTTTGGAAGCCAGTGATTAGTTAAGTAGGTGGCTATAATCTTCATGGATTCTAGCTTTCCTAAATAATTCTGTTTCTCTTTAGAGGCAAGAGAGAGACAGTAGGTAGCTCATGCTCAGTTATTCTTCAGGAGAGTAATGAAGATATGATGAACTCTGGAATTCTACAAGAATAGGTAGCAGCACTACTAAGTTCTGAGTTCTGCCAGGTTCTAGGAATAGCTGCTGAAATATTCTACAAATTTGCCTTTTGCTTTTTAATTCTCTGCAAGGAATATTACTTCACAGAGATTGCTTACAATGCAGTGTTGTACATCTAATATCAGAGTATACAAACTTGTAATATTCTAGGTCTATCAGGAAACATTCTGCAGAATGCATGTATGTATGGATAAATGTCTTAAATTGCTCCCTGATTTTACACTAGTTTGAATCCTGGCATATAAAAGTCCATGTGATGCATAGATATTAGATATTTGTTCATAAGCCCCATCTATTTGTAAGGACCTATAAGCTAAGCACTTCAGATCTAATACTCAGCCAGAGACTTATGTAAAATGTTGCAGAAGCAAATCTCATTTTACATAAGAATGAAAAGGAACAATCCTTATCATAAATGACACCTACTCTTGCCCTGTCTGTGTTTCTATGCCCCTTTTCTCTTTGCAGTCCTTGACATGTGTCATCTCAGATGTAGCTCCATAGACACAGTCCTGCAAAACAAGTAAACAAACACTCAAAATAAGAGCTAAAGGGAAAAAAAGCTTATTGTTTCTCAAGGCTTGTTGGTATCAAAAGCAAAACTGCTTTTTTTTTTGAGATAGGGTCTCATTTTGTAGTTCAGGCTGGCTCTGAGCTCACTATGTAGCCCAGGCAAACCTTGAATGCAACAATCCTCCAGCAATCCTGCCTCTACCTCCAGAGTGCTAGGATTACAGGCGTGAGTCACCATGCCCAGTGTTGTGGTAATTGTAGTATGTGGTACTGATTGCTGGTGGGCATGAGTCACCACACCCAGTATTGTTGTATGGGGTTACCAGGGATCGAACCAGGGACCTTGCCCTTGGTAGACAGGCGCTGGAGCCACTGAGCTAAATCTCCAGCCCAGAACTACTTTTTTGATCAAGCAGCTCCTGCAGCTTTGGCGGGTGAGTTTGTGTTGTCATCCGAAGTCCCATCCAGATAGAGCGGTTCATAAATTGAGGGGTTTATGCCAGTTGTTGCTCTGAAAATAAATGAGAAGAGAGATCAGTAAATGATGCATTCACGGGAAGGCATAGTTGAAAGATCGAGATAACAAAGCAACCCTGTGAAGACATCTGTGCATGAATCTGTTATTAAGAGTATTTTGCAAATGCCTCCAACCAAGCTGAGCATGACTAAGACTGTCACTGTCCACCCCAGGCTGGCGGTGCCCAGGCCAGCCTCTTTCCTCTGCTGGGAGTGAGGGGCGGGTCTCTGCTTGTCACTGTTCCTCAGCCCTTAACCAGGACAACTCGAAGCCCCTACTTTGAGTAATTCAGACCAGAAGCCATTATTTCCTGCTTTGTGTTTTGCTGAATATCATGGCTATGAACATAGCTTTATTGTTAGAAAGTTGCTGGATCTTTCACAGCCCTGAGAACATTTATGAGGGCCCTTTAGGGGGATGCTTTCTGGGAGGGTTGACAAGCTTAACCATATGGCTCCCGTTAAATCCCATGCAGAGCCTTGAGAAATTACCTCTGACAAGGGGGCCAGCAGCCTTCCACTCACAGGGTTTTATGTGTGGAACGAAACATTAAGTACTGATACTTGAGGAAATATAATGTTTCTTAACATTGAAAAAGTTGTAACGCCACATGGTATTGTGGCCAGATGAGGGGGGAGCATATAGCTGGGGATCCCAAGAAGCACAACATACCTCTCTTTGCTGTCTTCTCCATGTCTGCCTGTTGCCTCTTATTCCTCGGCCAAGCCCTGCCTCGGTGCCTCTGCTCCTCACCTGGAATGTAGCAGGGCGGGTCTACTTGGTAGAGAAGAGTGGAGATCACTCCTAGGAGGATCAAGCCCTTTGCTAGAAAAGCCCTTATTAGCAGACTAAGGCCAAAGAAAAGAAAGTTAATATTTTCCAATACCTCCTATGCAGCCTGCCCTTTCTTCAGTGCTTCAGAGTGGTTGACGTTATATAACTTAGATTTATTTTCACAAGAAAAGAAGTTGTCCCAAGTCACCAGGTAGTGATTTGTCAGGAGAGCACTGAACACGGGCCCATTAGACTCCAGAGCTCATGCTTTTCCACACTTGCGATGGCAGCAGCTTCGGTGCTGTAGGAGAGACGTGGGTGTTCCCGGAGGAGGTGGTTCCTACTCAGTCCATCTGGCTGTGGTGTGAAGAGGCCTTGTGCATTCACACACCAGGGTGGAAGTGCACAGACACTGAGTTGCGAGCAGCTGCTCAGACTCTTTAAGAAATGTACAGTTCCTTGGCCCTCAGGGGAGAAAATCAGACAGTGTCTTGAGCACACAGAAGCAAGTGTCTTCACGTGTAAGAAAACTTAAGTCATCCCAGTGAACTGCCAGCTCCCATCTGCAGAATTAGAGTATCTTACGTTTGGCTTCTTGTCTTGCAGGAAGTCATGGCCTTTGGCCCTGTGCAATGCCACCTCCAGACTCCTTCCAAGTCACACAGGGACAGGTCACTCCACCTGCGACCTTCTCTTGGAGGAAGATCCCATTTCTGGATCTCATAGGCAGAGTGCGTTAGGCCTCCTGAAGCTTCTGTAGAAGTGTCTCTCTGTGCACTCCCACAGCTCACACTTGCCATGGACAGGCACAGGTGAAGGTCTGCGTTTAGAGAAAATAACTCAAGGCCGTCCCACCCGTGCCCACAGTCCATCTAGACATTTGCTCTCTGTGCCGCCCTACTGAGAAGTTATGCCTGGAAAGCAGACGCCTTGCTCAGAGCCAAACCACATCAGGTTGGGGGACTCGTGGAACAGTATTGGCAATGAGTTCAGAGATCGTGGGTTTTCCACAGTTTAGATTTTGCCACTTAACAGGTTTGTAGCCTTGGCTAAGTGCTCAGCTTCCCTGGGTCTGTTTACCTTTATGTACATGTGAGGGGGTGAAGCAAGTGATCAAGTCAGTCATGGCCTGGCGTGGTGGCACACACCGGTAACCTCAGCAAGCTACTCAGGGGGCTGTGGCAGGAAAACTGCCTGTGAAAGTCCTTGTGTTCAAATCCAGTGCTACAAGGAAGAAAAAAAAAAAAAAGAAAAGCTGGACATACTGGTGCAGCCTTATAATTCTAGCACTCTATGAGGATGAGGCAGGAAGTTCTCAAATTCAAGCCCAGCAATTCAAGCCGTCAATTGAAGCCCACCCTTAGCAAGACCCTATCTAAAAACAAAATGAGACAGAATTTTTCAAATATACAGATTTTTAAAAATCTGTATAGATCAGGATAGTTCAATATGAAGGACCTGGTTCAATTCCCAGTACTGCTTACAAAGAAACAGACAAGCAAAACACCAAAGAAAGCCCCAGCCTCCAAATGCTCATTAGATGACCCTCTTCTGTCTCAAATTTACTTCTTTTTGTTATTTCTTTTCTTCTATGAGCCACGTATGGTGAGGGCCCTCAGTTCTCTGAGATCCAGGCTATGTCCATGTGTTCTAGAGACTGAGAAGTGAATAGAGTCTGGGAATAATTGGAAAGAACAAGCCCAGGTGACAGAAGAGGGAGCTCTGACTTGTGAAGCCAAAGGGACCCAATTTCTAGGTTCAGCTCATGACAACCAATGCTTCTCTTTGCCAGATGTTTATAAAATACATTTCCCTTATCATTTACTGACTTAGCACATAATTGTGTCACTTGGGAATGTGTGTTTGTTTTATATTTGAGTAAAGTGAGGCTCAGAAATTAAATGACTCCTGGTCATCCTAATAATGCCAGAGCTAGACTAGAAGCCAGATTCTACACTTGCCATGAATCCAAATAAACTTAACTCCCACGTTTAAGTTTCCTCATCTGTAAAATGGGAAGGTATTACTAAAAAGTCCTCAAAGTTCTCTTTTTTTGTTTGTTTGTTTGTTTTTTTGAGAAAGGGTCTCGCTTTGTAGTGCAGGCTGGCCCTGAGCTTGCTATGTAGCCCAGGTAAACCTCAAATTCAGCAATCCTCCTGCCTCTGCCTCCCTAGTGCTGGGATTACAGGCGTGAGCCACCATGCCCGGCACTTACTTTCTTTCTTTCTTTCTTCCTTTCTTCCTTTCTTTCTTTCTTTCTTTCTTTCTTTCTTTCTTTCTTTCTTTCTTTCTTTCTTTCTTTCTTTCTTTCTCTTTCTTTCTTTCTTTCTTTCTTTCTTTCTTTCTTTCTTTCTTTCTTTCTTTCTTTCTTTCTTTCTTTCTTTCTTTCTTTCTTTCTTTCTTTCTTTCTTTCTTTCTTTCTTTCTTTCTTTCTTTCTTTC
>PVIC010021189.1:0-28803 GCA_004025085.1 Thryonomys swinderianus
AAAAAAAAAAAAAAAAAAAATGAAACGGGTTAGGGATACAGCAGAGAGCCCCAGGGTTTAATCTTCAGTACCAGGGGATCTGGGGAGACACACATGTGAGCAAACCCTCCAGCTGTAAGTTAAAGAAGAAGAGGGAAAGTAAGCACAGGAGAACATAAATAGCACATTCTTGCCTAAAAGAGGGAGTTAAAAAGGAAAGGGAATGCAGAGGGTTTCCAGGAACTGGGAAGAGTCTGTTTCTTAACCTGAGAAGTGGGTATGCTATGCTCAGTGTAGCAGCCTTTAAACTGTATGTGTAGCCAGGCTACATCAAGGGATCCACTTGCCTCAGCCTCGTGAGTAGCTGGGGACTACGAGCGTGGCTGACTTGTACGTTTTTTAATGCATATTTCACAATTTTAACATTTTAAGGGTGGGAATCCATGTGCACATTTTTGTGTATATGCACAGAAAATCTCTAGAACTTGTTGTAAATGTCTTTGAGAAGGGAAACTGGAAGGCAGGAGGACAGGGTAGGAAGGAGGTTTCTTCTTGGGCTCCCCATCCTTTTACAACTGTCTCGTGTCTTTTACCACATGCCTTGCAAAAACAAACAAACAAACAAACAGGGTTGGGAAGTAGCTCAGAGATGCCCACCGCCTGCCTGGCAAGGGCAAGATCCTGAGTTCGATCCCTGATTTTGCAAAAAAAACAAATAAATGATGAACAGTTGCTGGTAATTATCCAAGGTGCTTTAGCATCATGATCGGGAAAGCACCCAAGGGGTCAGTGTCCCCATTTCACAGCTGAGGGAGAAGCAACTCAAAGATCTGAGAGTCCTGTCGGAGGTCACACGGCATGTAGGTGGCAGATGTGGAAAAGAATCCAAGTCTCCAGCTCGGCTCCCACTCCATGCTCCAGCACCACTCAGGCTGCTGAAACAAACGACCACATGCCTGGCCCGGTCAGATGGCATAGGCCGGGTCCACCTACAGGCGCAGAGAGAACCGGGGGAGGGGACCCAAGTCCCAGCGTGGGAGTCGGGGACACAGTCAAAGTCACAGCCCCCAGCTCTGAAGACTGGCCAAGTCAGCCTGCGTGGCCGGCCACTTCTGTGGCCCTGGCAGGGATCCCCCCAGCAGACCGCTGCCCAGCAAACCCACTGGGGAGCTCCACAGGCTGGCCACTCCACAGTCCTAACCACATCTGGGATGGGAACTGCTCACCCTGACGCCTCATGCCAGCAACCAGGCACCAGACTTCCCAGCTCCACAGCCGCAGATCCCAGACACAAGCCAGCAGGTGGGCACCCGGAGCCAAACCACCCTTGTTAAATACCACCCTTGTCAGTGTGTTGACATTGAGGAAAATCCTTGAAGGCTGTGCAGAAGAGTCATAAAACCTCAGAGTGTGGAGTTAAGAAAACAGCACGGTCATCCCTGCAGTAAAATCCTGCCTGCTTCTTTTACTGATGACGCGAAACAATCTAACGCTTCGTATTTTGCAAACAATGATACACCTGAGTTCAGACACTCTTTCCAACAAATCCTACCGCCGGGCACCAAGGGCACTCCAAGAATAATTAGAGCCACTCACATCTGGAAACCAGGTACTAGACAGCTTAATGTACACCAGGCCTGCTGCGAAGCTCTCTGCACAGTGTACCTCTTTAGTCCTCCCAGCAGCCCCCAGCAGGACGGTCTGGTACAATCCTATTTTACAAAGGATGAAAGCAAGGCCTTGGGTTAAGTAACTGTTCCAAAGTTTCAGAGCTGACAAATGGCGGCTGACAAAAGGCCTGTCTGGCTCCAGGGCTATTCCTCACCCAATGTCCAAGACATACCATGACTTCAGGCCACTTCCCCTCTCCAGAGGGCACGGCCTCCTCTAAATCCACTCGGTCTGAGGGAGGCAGTTCCCACTCCTGGGCCCCGAAGTCCACCAAAACCTTAAAACAGGGAGCTTTCCGAGCACACACACCAGGCAGACAGACAGTGGGGGCAGCGCAGCAGTTCCCAGGGCATCCACATGAAGCCCTGGGCTGGCACCCATCATGCCATCACCCTCCCTGTGCAGCTCAGCCATGGGTTCTGGATAGTGGGCCAGCTCAGGAGTGAAGGCACACCAGAGTCTGGGAGAAGACAACCTGGTGTGAAAGAGCACAGGCCAGGGGAACAAGCTCACTGCCACTGACTGACAGCTGCCTTCACAATGGGCTCAGGGCTCTGGCTCAACCCCCTGTCAGCTTTGGGAAATTCCTTCAACCTCCACTGGCTGACTCCTCCACTGTAACAGTGGGGTACTAGTCAATCCCCACATCTACAGGACAGGGTAGGGTTGTGCTGTTAAAGGGACCTATTCATACAACCTTCTTGAAAGAATCTTGAAACATATTTTATACATGAGGGATCATTCCTGTATAACACCCACGCTCTGCCTGGCACTTCATGTCTTCCAACTGGGAAGGTTCAAGGTTCAAATTCAGCGGCCAGATCTTCCCAGAGGTACCTCTGCCCTTCCCAAGTTCACAAGTACCTTCCCCTCACATCAGAAGCCTCACAGGCTGATCTTGAATTCACTATATAAAACAAACTATCCTCGAACTTGGAGCAATCCTCCTAGTTCAGCCTCCTGAGTCCTGAAACTACAAACATGTGCCACCATGCTTGGCACAAGTATTATTATTATTATCTACCTCTGAAATGCACTAACAGGGCAGAAACGGAGGTTGGCTTGTCCTGGAGCCTCTGACGCTGGGACAGAAGGCCACACAACCCTCCCTGACCTGACTGCTTCACAGCCATGTGTCTCTCACCAAAAGACTAACTCCTCAACACAAAACAAAGTCAGCCTCACCCATACCGGGTGGAGGACACCATGGAGACACGATCCTAACTCTCCGCAAGCACAGAGAGTTCTTGATCTAGGAGTCCCCAACCTCCAAAGGGACAACATGAAGAAAACAGAACTTCCCTTATGTCATCCGTTGAATGTCTGCTTTTAAAGCTGTACTATTAAAATGGACATGACGCAGCAGCACAGCAGTCCATGCACAAAATTTTTAAGTGAAAATACCTATGTGGACAACGCAGAGTAGAAATTTCTTCACCAAGTGGTATGCATGAGCAAGTCTGGGCTGGGCACAGCAGTGCATGCCTGTAACTCTAGCACTTTCGAGGCTAAGCCAAGAGGACTGTGAGTTCAAATCCAACCTGTACACACAGCACAAGGCCGACCCTCAAACAAACACCAGCAAGTCAAGAGGCAGCTGAGCACTAGGAAAGACCCCATGCCAAGCAGTAAGGACAGAGCAGGGAGAGAAGCTTCCAGTGCTCACAGGGAAAGGGGCCACAAAGAAACAAAGGCGGGCAAGTCTCAGAGACGAGATGCTCAGGGCCCAGGCCCAGCACCCTCCCTCCTAGAAGACAGGACAGGAAACAGATGAGCAGCGTTCTCCAGCAAGACTGGTTCTGGGCCCTGCAGGAGCGGGGCCTTCAAGGAATGAAAGAGGAAGGCACAGGTCACTGTGGCTGTGGGCGGAGACCTGAGGGTGGGACTGGCAGCCCAGGCAGGAGGCAGACAAAGTGCATAACTCCAACCCAAGTGTGTTGAGGGTGCCCAAAGGCTAAAGAAGCAACTGTCCTCCGTCTGCCTGCTCAGCAACAAACAGCCACCTGCTTGGTAACATTTTGAGAGTTGGTAGGTAGCAGAAGTCCACTGCTTGGGCAGCATGTGCAAATGGTGGCCCTCAGTGCTGTCCCAGCAGCAGCACACATCTGCCGTAGGCACAGGCTGGCCCTCAGATCAAGACCCACAAATCCTTGCATGGCTGGGCTTAGGGCAGAGCAGCCTGCACCAGTGTCACAGGCCCAGTATCTGGGCACAGCCCTGGTCAGCAGGCACACGTGGTGGGGTGAGATTTCCTGGGCCCCCACTCAAGTCCACAGCCCAGTGTTTACTGAAGACCCCAAGAATCAAAGGACGGGGGGGAGAGGGCAAAAGGCCTTCAGGCTGCACTCTCCCCTTTTCTTAATAAGGACAGAAGCGCTCCAGCTTCTCTCAGGCAGGTTTCTCAAGAAGCAGGCTCCAAGCCAGAGGCCTGCCCACAGGGGTGCTGAGCAGGGTGCACAGAGAGGGAGGGGGCTATGACTCAGTTGCAGCTGAGGCCTCCACCCATCCCTTGGGAACCTCCAAGTTGTTCCAAAGAGAGATGAGGGGACCAGCTTTGCACGCTACTCCCTGGGTCAGCAGGGACACTCTTCAGTGAAGGGGACTCCTGAGGAAGGACTTGGCACAAGCCATCAGCGGCCAACATTCACATCGCCTGGAATGAGAGAACGGGCTCTGGGGGCTTTGGGCAGCGCCACACAGCATGTTCAGTGCCTCCAGCCCCTGCAAATAGCTCCCTGGAGAAGTTTCAGCCAGTACAGAAAATCAGTTCAAAGATCTCGGAAAGAAATGACATGTAAAGTCGCAGAGGAAGAGCACTTGCCTGTTATTTTTATGTCACTCACAACTGAACTGATAGGATCTAACGTTCTCTTTCCTGGTTTTAGATAATTTTTAAGAACACATAATTTTACTTCAAAAGAAACTGTCAATGAGTGAGTTGCTCTGTGAGTTTTCCATTTTCTTCTCGTCATTCTCAAACTTCTAGTTCACGTACCAAAAAGAAATCTATTTTTCTGACTTAAGCCAAGTCACATGAACAGATACTTACATTGAGCTGGGCGCAAAGTCTAAGCAATACAATAGTAAAAACTTCATAAGGGGACAAATAATAACAATTTACTGGACCACCCAGCAACCTGTTTTTTGTCTTAGTAGTTGTATTATGATCAGTTCAAATGGTTTTTGTTCTGTTTTCTAGTAGTAGAGAGTAGTAAATCCAAGGTTTCTACATGCGAGGCACGCACTCTACGACTAAGCGTCATCCCCAGCCCTCAAGTAGTGTAATTCTTTGCAACAAGTTTTTGGTGTTTTTAATGGCCAAAGGCTCCAGTTTTACTGATGCAATATGCCAAGGCTATATGCTTAGGATATTAGATCTACAGCAGTTCTTCATCAGCAAGAATAATGCTACACTGAACATCCATATCTCCAAATTCTCTTAAAATTCTAGTTGGTCCTTAACACAAATCTTGAGAATCTACCCTCATGGGACTATTGAACTTGCATCTTATGAATGTAAATAATAGGTTCCCCAGGCCTGCAGCACTGACTGGCAGAGAGAAGTCCCCAGGCCTGCTCTCTGCCTGAGCAACACCTAGAGAGACATGCTTTCCTTTGCTATTCCAGCAGAGCAGCCATGACTTTGGTTTCTATCCCAAACCCATGACGGAATGAAGGCCCCACTCTACCCCGGAGAGGTGCCCCCTTCCTCTTCCTGCCAGGCATATGCTGGAGCATCTATCTATTACAGGGATGGCGAACCTTTTACAGACTGTGTGCCACACTCTGACCCCAAATCCACTTATTTATTACAAAGTGCCAATACTATATTTAAACTTGAACACTGAGGTTTTGGTTTAGGGGAAAAAACCCTCCCCATTAATATCTTTTTTTTTTTTTTTTGAGACAGGGTCTCACTTTTGTAGTTCAGGCTGGCTCTGAGCTCACTATGTAGCCCAGGCAAGCCTCAAACTCAGCAATCCTCCTGCCTCTGCCTCCCGAGTGCTGGGATTACAGGCGTGAGCCACCACACCTGGCACTGTGGTATGTGGTATTGATTGCTGGTGGGTGTGAGTCTCCACGCCCAGCATTGTATGTGGTTACTGGGGATCGAACTCAGGACCTTGCGCCACTGAGCTAACCTTCCGGCCCATTAATATTTTTTGTCTTACAAGAAAAGCACAATAACATGTGTGCCATAGGTTCACAACCACTTATCTATCGCAACCTTTCTCCCAGTTTCCCTGGAGTCCCAGCTAATGTTTTACGCACTTTGTAGCCAATGGCACTAAATTAATTCTAGATATTTTAAATTTAAAAAACAGTATTCTAATTGCAGCTTTTTGAGACAGTCTCTTTTGTTGTTGTTGTTGTTGACAAAGTCTCAATACGTAGTCCAGGCTGGTCTTGACTCACTATTAGCTCGGGCTGTCCTTGAACTCATGGCGATCTTCCTGCCTCTGCCTCCCAAATGCTGGGCTTACAGGCATGTGCCGCCACACCTGGTCATTCTGGATTTCTTTTAACAGTACAACCTTTATTGGTATATTTTAGGCGTACATAATGCTAACAATTCACTGTAGGAAATTTGCACCTGAACATGGTATGTCCCACTTTTTGTGCAATCTCCCCACTCCCTATGCAGAAAACTTTGTTTCCATTATTTCCTTCTATTTTCATTTTTTCTTGTCCCATCCTTCCCTGGTTCCCCTTCCCCTTTGAACATTTTCTTCCCATTTTCTAATATCTATTATACATTTGTTATTTCCACTTTTGGTTTCTCACACCAGAGAAACAGTACAGTATTTAAATATGTATGTCTGATTTATTTCACTTAAGAGTATGATCTCAAGGTCCATCCATTTAGCTATAAATGTCTGGAATTCATCCTTCTTTATGGCAGAGTAGTACTCCAATGTATAATGAAACCACCTCTTCTTTACCCATTCATCCGCTGATGGGCACTTGGGCTGTTTCCAAGACTTAACTATTACAAACTGCACTGCTATATAAACATGGGTGTGCATACATTTCTGTGGTATGATGCTTTTAATTCTTTCAGGACAACACCAAGAAGAGGAATATCTGGGTCAAACGAAACCTCTAGTTTTAGTTTTTTGAGAAATCTGCACACTGGTTTCCACTGATTTCTAGGTTCCACTAAGAGACAGAGGCATTCTTTACCTACACGTCACTGTTTCTTCATTATCATCACAACAACAGTATTCATGCTTTTTACCAAGCAGTTTGCACATACTATCACATTTAACCCTCAAAACCATGCTCAGAAAAATTGTGACCCTATTTAATGAATGAGAAAGCTGAGGTTCAATGTAAGGAATCCAATCACTTCACACAGCCACTATGACATCACAGGGATTCTCAATGAACTACCTCCAGAGCCGCAAGTCCCCAGACTCAGATTCTGCAATAAAATCTGTAGCTCTGCTGAGGCAAGCCTGGTCCACGTGCGGAAGAGTACGAGGCTGACCTCCGAGGGGGGCCACCCTAACCACTCCCAACGACACGTAGCATGCCTTACTGCTAACACTGGGTACATACAAGCTGTGCACCTAAATTATTGGTGGTATGGTTCTTGAGAGCAAATTAGAGATTTAAAAGGCATCGCAGAGAAAATCAGTTCAAGTCTCTCAATTTGTTGCCAAAACCAAGGAAACTGATGTTCAAGGAAGCTGGGTGACAAAACTACTTCATAGCAAGACTGGGGATTTAGCTCAGTGGTTCCGGCATCTCCCCAGAAAGCACAAGGTCCTGAGTTCGATCCCTGGTACCACATACCACAATCCCAGGCATGTTAGCTCACGCCTGTAATCTAACACTCGAGAGGCAGAGGCAGGAGGATTGCTGTGAGTTTGAGGCTAGCCTGAGCTCAGGGCCAGCCTGAACTACAAAGCGAGGCCCTGTCTCAAAGAAAAAGAAAGCTACTTCATGGCAGACATAGATCAACAGCCAATTCAATGTTTCAAGAGACATTCAGGAAGTGAAATACAAAAATTCATGAGAACTGCACTAAAGACTCAAAAATAGAATTTCTAGCTTAAAAGAGGAAAAAAACACATAGCTGGATTTTAAACAAAACCGAACATCTCAATTTATAGGACTTTGACCAGAGATTGGATCTAATGTTTATATTTGACAAAAAAGAAAGGTCAGTAATGTGAAGAGTAATAACGGCTAAAGACATGATAAATCCAGTCAAATGTAGTTCTAATATTGTAAAATGAAGGGTTGCTGCAATTGTAATCACAGAAGCCTAGGACACACCCAGCATTATCCTGGCCAAGACAAAAGAAAACACACAGGCACAGGCACAGGACTAAGAGAAGGGGCGGGTCTCGCCCAGAGCCACAGGAGGCTTGACTGGTGCTACAATGACTCCAACTCTCTCCCAAATTGGAAAATTACTCAATGGATCCTGCAAGGCTCTGACAGCCAAACTGCACAAGGCGTTGGCAGTTTCCTTCCTAACTTTGCTCTTTTTTTAAAACTCATTTGAATACTATGGAAGAATCTCCCATGATTCATTGCTGAGACTAGCCAGAGAATAAGGGATAAATCCCTTCATTTAGAGATTTCATTCCAAAGCACATGGTGTGTGGGGGAACACAGGGAAAGCATGGGGGAAGAAGGCAGGGGTGGGGGTGCAGAGCGGCACTAGGTGGATGGGGAAGGCAAGGAGGCCAGCAGGATAAAGGCTGTCAGAAGACCTTGCCCACCCGGGTGACCTTTTGGCCAGTCCAGAGCAGGGGCCATGGGAGTATGCCCCTAGCAAACCAGGAAGAGCATTCCACCGGGGACAAAGGCCCCCAGGGGCGACAGGAAACAAGGCCAGAAGGACTGGGCCAGAATGAGCAACCAGGAAGATCGGAATTAGTCTTAACCCTACATGGAAAGGGAGTTGCTGGTTCTCAGCACGCACTGAACACGAGTGGACTTACTTTTAAAAATCCTTTACCATTCACTCGTTCTCTGAACTCCAACACACATTCAGGTATACCCATCGATAGGCAAGGACACCCACCACGGAGGACATCACACTGGTTCAAAGCCAGGCTTGCCTGACCCCAGACCCCATATCCCTAACCCCATAATAACTACTTTCTGGGAATGGCATCAGGGGTGCCGCACGTGTCCCAGAATCCTATCAGTTCCGCAGTGCTCTCTATGTGCCAAGCACTGCACCAGGCCCTGGCACTTCTGGATAAAAAGGTCATGACAGAGTCTTTGTCCTTAAAAGAGAGTAATTCCTTCCTTATTGAAAAAGGGCTTTAGTCACCCTTTGGGGGGGGAACGTGAAGCTTCCCCTGAAGCCACTGGTGTGGCTGCGCGGACATGCTGGAAGGGTCAGGAGCTGGAAGCAGGGAGAAGTTCTAGGGGTTGTGGTTTCCATATATAGTTAAGGCTCCACAGCGCAGCATTCTGTGACACTGACCGGCCACCCTGATATGGTCTCGGCCTGTCAACCCTGGTGACCCTGGGAAGCTAACTCACCTCTCTGGCCTTCGGGTGCCTCCACCACAGCAGAGGTGAGAACTGAACTCTGCACGTCGGCAGGGCAGCCAGAAAGACTGTCAGGCCATGGTATTCTCAGCCCCAAAACAGAGCAGTCACTAAATGCCTTAGTTACAAACGTCCTCAGTGACACCAACATCCCCCGGTGTGGGGTGTGGGCAGTGAGAACCGTACTGTGCGCTTCCAGGGCCACAGCATGGCCATGTTTACCCCAACGTGCTGGCACCTGGGAGGAGAGCCCACAGCCAAGGCCCTCCTTGTGGGCACCGCCTGCAGACGGCCTGGTCCCAAAGGCAGGGGGCCCCTTGGAAGCCAGATTCTGACTCACAGCTGGCACCAGCGCCGCTCAAGTGGGAAGAGCGAGACTCGAGGTGCCCTCTCCATGCCAGGCCGGCTCTGCTCCCACAGGACCGCTTCCTAGAAAGCTCACTGCCCTCGGGAGCAGCTGTGGCTCTGGAAATGTACCCACTCCTCCACAGAAGCTGGTACTGGCTCAAGCAAAGCCTGAGCCCCAATTCTACTCCAGTCAGTGGTGTCTGCACAGCACACTTCAGCCTTCAACCCTCACGCTCTCCTGAGCACCAACCAGGATGGACTCAGCTGTCGTGGAGTGTAGCTCCCCCCACTGGGTCTGAGCACCGACCAGCCAACGCCCGGCCCAAGATCGGGGAGGTACTCACAAGCTCATTCATTACTTCAACAAATAAATGAAACTCTAAGGACAATGGACACATTTTTCCAGAAGGAAAACAGACCCCACCCAATTCATTTCACTTCCAGTTTCTTCCTTCCACATACATATTTTTACTGATTTACACAACTACAGATGCTGCATGCATGAAACTTTGCCTTCCACTGTATGTTTACTTTCTCTTAATGTAATACTGTAAACATGGTCATGTTCTTAACCGCCTTCATAATTATCACCTGAGCCGTGGCAAGCTTAACCATCCCCTGCCACGGACATCTACCTTGCTTTTTTGGTATCGCAAAAATTAAGCCCAGGACCTTGCACATACTAGGCAAGCACTCTCCCACTGGGCTACATCTCCAGCTCTTTTTATTTTTTATTTTGAGACAAGGTCTTGCTCAGTAATCCAGGCTGGGCTTAATCTCACAACCTTCCCGTGTCAGCCTCCTGAATCACTAGGATTACAAATGCGCACCACCATGTCCAGCTCCTTGCTTTCTTTTTCTGTATTGCAGATAATGCAAATATCTATAAATTCCCCTTTTCTACTGAGTTATCGTCCTAAAACAAACTCCCTCAGTGGGACAGGCAGGATCAAAAGGAATGTAATGTCCTCGTTTTACAGATGAGAACACCGGGAGGGTGTGGGCATGACCTACTGTGCTGGGTGCTCAACAAACATTCGCAAAATGGGTACACATGGCTCAGCCACATGACACTCGGTGGATGGCAGAGGCACAACCTGCCCCAGGCCAGGGCTCTGCCACCTGCATTCAAGACTAGAAAGCGCACTTCGTGTGAGTCAGGACCCAGGCTTCTCAGAGTAGGTTAAGAGTCCTGGCCCCAAACTCCATTTTTTAAACAAGAAATGAAGGCCAAGTTTCAAAATCCATTTTGGATGCCACAGGACAGAGGCAGGGCCCACTGAAAAGCTGGCACAGGCCCCGAGAGCTTCTCCCATTGCCCCTCTGCTGTCCCCTCCCCTAGGCTGGGGGTTCCAAGAGTACAGTGGGCCTACACTCTGAGAGCTGCCGCCCCCACCATCCAGCTAAGTTCCCTCGAGCTCCAGCCCATGCACCCCTCCAGTTCTTCCCTTTAACATATTTTATTTATTCATTTATTATCAACGTCTCTTCACCACACCAAAGCGTAAGTTCCACGAAACCTACATTTTCCGTCATTAGGTTGAATGTTACTCCGCCAGACTGAAAGGTGCCCCATCCAAGAGTGGGCGCTAATTAGAGAAAACAAACAGCAATATTACAATGTAAGCAGATTTGTATTCTGTGCCAGGCATTGTGCTTCACACAACTCCTTTCGCTTACTATAAACAACCACCCTATTACAATGCCCATTTTATCGGTGAGGAAAGTATTGCCCAGACAGGTTAAGCAACTTGCCAAAAGGCACACAGACAGCTGGGGAGGGAATCAGGTTTGATCTCAGGCTGTGAAGCGCCAGCGTCCGCGCTCTCAGTTTGTACATGGCACCCTTCACCCTGCTGGCTTACCTCCAGAGAAAGACATGTGCCACAGACCAGCAGAGCGCTCCAGAAAGTGGCAAAGGACCTATCCTGTCACCAAAACAAGGAAGAAAAGGAGGCAGGGGCAGGTGAGGTCAGGGGCCCGAGGAGCAGCAAGGCGTCTTGGGTCTGTCACAACCCAAGAATAATCTGGTTTGGCAACCACAGAGTGACAGGGTCAGTCTGCTATCGCCAGTGGGACTGGGGTTTTGACAAGCAAGGTGTTAAGAAAACAAATCCTGCCAGGCCAGGAAACTGTTCCAACAAACAGAGCAGGACAGGAAATTCAGTTTAAGCTAACAGATGCCCAAGACAAGGTCTGGTCAACTTGAGGCCACTTAAATCTTTTCCTAAGAATAGTCAAAAGCCCCACATGGTTGAGGGGGTCAAAGGTGGGAGGACAGTGTACAACTGACTGGTCACGGTTCTACCAGTCAAGTCACATGGCAAATCGCAGCTGACATGGCTGTCTGCACACAGGTATTGCAAGTTGGGTTTCTTTTTTTCTCTCTTTTTTTTTTTTTTTTTTCTCTTTTAATTACTTCTAAAACCCCAGTTGTCGAAGATACAGTTGCTACTGGAGCCCAGCACTTTGTCTCAAATATTCACTTCTCCTCACAAACCACCAGATGAACCACACAGAAAAGTTTCCTGTCCCCTAAAAAGACAAGTTTCCATTGGCTGATGAAGTCTTCCTTGCTCTGTTCCATCCCCTTGACCAGAGTGAGTCAAGGTCACCAAAGAAAATCTCCCTGGGGACTTGTCACCTTTTTTCCTGAAACTGGCCCCCCACTGAAAGCACAACTGTATCTACCGTCCATCTCCATCTCAGTACCGGGGATTATGCTGCCTTTCAGACCAGAATGCTGCAAAGCAGAAGCAAGATTCTTTGAGATGAAAATGTTCTGTGGAATCAGATAAAAGCCTCCAAAGGCCTACCCGTCTCCATGATGTCTCTCCCCAGCTTCCTCCTCAACCAGGAACCATCCAGTGCTTGCTCGGCCTCCTTTTGCTAATTTGGGTTCCAATACTCTATCTTGTCCTGTTGGCAGCTTGTAAGTACACTTTTTCAAACAGTAAGGAAAAGAAAAGATTTTCATTGCCTTTTCTGTGCAGCACTACATCATCCAAAATGATGAGCAAAGTCTTTTCTCACCTCTTTCTATCCCAGAAAAGACCCAAAGTCAGGCGAATTTCTAAGGGGTGTCATGTAAAACACAAATGTGAGTAATTTTAGATTCCAACATCTTTTCCATCTTGGGCCTATTTCCTCATCCACAAAATAGGCTCGTAAAGCCATAATTACTGAGGAGTTTACTGAGAGAACTCCTGTAACAAGCTGCTGTGTTGAAAATGGCCGGGTCTGTCTCAGGTTAGCTGTAAGTGTGGAAGGCGGGGATGGGAACCCCCAGTTGCTCTATTCCCAGGACCCGGCCTTCTCCTCTCTTAGAAGAAACTCATATGCAAGAAACCCAAGAAGATGGCCAAGAAGATGGCCAACTTCAGCCAAAGCTGGCCCCAAACTCAACGGTATCAGAGAGCCCTGTAACTTATGAGCACTCAGTATCCACTAAAATGGCAGCCAACATCTGAGAGCCCCACCTCCTCAAACTGTCACAAGGGCCCTGGTTCACCAGGTGGATACATTCTAGGGTGTCCCAGAAACGCCTTCAAGTATCCACTGAGACCCCACGGTCCCTCTGCCCACCCTGAGAAAGCCGAGGAACACCATGCCCAAGGGCCTACCAAGAGCCCAGAACAGTATCCTTAATCTGGCAAGAGTGAGGCAGCACAGCGCAGCCCAAGAAGGGGGTTTCCCACATCTGCTTCTCAGGCGTGTTTCCCATAAGCGGGTGCCAGACACACCTAGGCTCAGCAACCCCACATCTGAGCTGGCACCCTCAGCTCCCCAGGTGGCCCAGGTCCTGGGTGCCCCCACCCTGGGCTGGGACTGCCAGAGCTTACATCAGAGAACAGAGTTCCAGTCACCACGTTACCACATGAGGCTGGCAGCCTAGAGCGCAGTTCCCGAGTGCCCTGCACACCTCGGTGCAGAGATGAGTCAGCCGCGCGTTCACACCTCACAGCACCTTCTGTGGATTTACTCATCCACAGACTCCCCCGCGAGGCTGAGTTTCTGGAGCACAGTGCACCTCTCATGCACGCCTCTCCCATGGAACATCACGGCGGAGTGGGACGGATGTACCTCCTGCTGCACTGCGTCCCAGGAGCCTGTCTGGTCCCTGAAGGGTCCTCTGGGAAGGAGGCCTAGGCCAGCCGCCCTAACTGAACGGGTGACCTCCTCCCTACCCTGCCACTCTCCGCCCCACGTCCAGCAGCTTGGTCGCATACTACTTCTCTCTGCCGCTAAGGGAACCACTCTGTCCTCACTGCCCTTCGCCCATGCCTGAGACAGTGCCTGGCACAAAGCAGAGGCGAAATGAATTGTTGCTGAGTGAGTAAAAGACGGAAGAGAGAAATAAATGCCACAGGCAGCATGGAGAATGACTGATAAGGCCAAAAATTTTAAAAATAGGGGAGTGGAGATGGATCAGAAAGGCAGAAAGACCAAACAGCATTTTAAAGTATGTATTTCAAAAATATATACATACATATATACACACATATATAGACATATATGTATATTTTCAGTGGTGGGTATCAAATCATACACACACACACACACACACACACACGATATTTATCCAGCATTATAATTTTTATGATCATCACTCAAAAAGCATACAACAAAAAACAGAGCATGTATCTTTCTCAGTCTGTCTCTGTCCCTGTCTCTCTCTGTCTCTGTTCCCCCCACACACACACCCATGCTCTTTGACCCAGTAATTTCACTCCTGGAAATTACTCGAAGAAAATGATTTCAGGATAGGAACAAAAATAAAAGGATATCTCTACATCCAATCACATTGCTTATAAAACGAAATATGGAAATAACCCAAATATCCAATAGCAAAGGAAGTACTTTGGCAAATGACAGCACTTTCACCTAACGTTAAGACTATCATGCAACAATTAAAATGACAGAAAAGATGATATAAAAAATATATAAAGGTATCTTAAAACAATCCTCATTAAGAGGAGATTTTTTTTTTAAGTAATGAACTCCTTCAAAGTACCAGGCAGTGCCCAACACCTTCTGTATCTTGGTAACTCATTAAAAGAATCAAAAATCAACCTAGTCACCAGGGATTTAGCTCAGTGGCACTAGGCCTGCCTCAAAAGCACTAGGTCCTGAGTTTGATCCCTGGTACCAAAAAAGGAAAAAGAAAAAAAAAACTGCCCTTCTTTGCTAACATGAAAAAATGTGGTTCAGAGAACTAAGGAACTTGTCCAAGGTCACAGTGCTAACGAGAAAAGAGTCAGGATGGAAAAATCTGGGGTCACCGTCCTCTCATCACCTTGGCACATCCTGCCACCCACTGCAGCCTCCACGTGGTCCTTCCCCTAACTGGATGATTGGGCCACGGAGGCCAAACTTGGAGACCTGAACAGCCAGCAAAAATGACAAAGCTCCTGAGAAACACTCAGAAGAGAACAGCACAGTAACAAAGAACAGCACAAAGGAAACTACTCCTAGTGGGGTCCAGAGATAGCAAAGCTTGGCTTCGGCAAGGGCTGAGCAGAACCACAAAGGTAAGGAAGCCCTGTTCTAGGCACCAGGTCACATCAGTCACTAGAGGCGATCACAGAGGAGCACAGGCCTGACAGAGGACCCTCTTCCCACGGGCCACACAGCAGCACCCAGATACCACAGTGCAGTGCCCTGGTGCAGACGGAGCACAGAGGAAAAGCAGAAGGGTCACAAGAGCCAGGGCGAAGAGGGGCTGGACGTCAGCACACCATGCACAGCACGGACCTTCCGCCCTGCTCCCTTCCGACGCCCAACTCTGCCAGTTAAGGGCTGCTCTGGACCTCCCTGGGTCTCTGCTTCTTGGAGACCAACTGTCCAGGGCCACTAGTCTCAAAACCGCTGACACAGAGCAAGAAGCTGGATGCCCTGTCCAAAGCAGAGTCCAAAAGAAAACAGAGGGTGGAAAACAAACATCAGCTGGGTGTGATGCTGTACACCTGTAATCACAGCACTCCGGGAAGAGGCAGCAGGAGGATCACAGCCCAAGCAACTTAAGGAGGGACCGGTCTCAGAAGCAAATAAATCAATGTAAACTCAGGCCCAAGCACTTCATCTAAAGACTCTCCAGCCTGGGGATGTAGCTCAGTGATAGAGCGCCCCTGGGCCCAGGCTCCAGCGCAGCCCACAAACAGTTTATGCTATCCTAACAGAGCTTCCAACTAAGAGAGAGGAGTTTGCAAATGCTATTTGTGTGGTATACATAAGGACTGTCCAGGTCCAAGTGCCAGCTCAGTCTCCCCTTAGCTGTGGGAATAACTCTCCTGCATCTCAGTTCTCCATCTGGAAGATGGAGATAAGAAGTCCTTCCTCACGAGGCTGCTGCGAGGAGTACATGCTACATAAAGCTCGTAAGAGGGCCTGCCACGGGCTAGGCTCACAATAACATCAGCAGTCTTGACAGGTCTGTCCAACTGGTAACAAATATAAATGAGCGTTTTGGAAACTGTACATCCATTTGATTCAGTGATCTGGGGAAGATGAAAAGGAGTAGAAGTAATTCTGTAATTCTGAAACTTCGGGCAGGGGTGTGGGAGCCACAGCTGTCCTACTCTCAGAGCAGAGGCTGCCGCAGCAGGCCCAGGGCAGCAGCCCAGGCCTCTGCTGGCAGAGGGGGACAGAAAAAGCTCCGCCTCCCAAAAAGCCACCACCAGCAACAGGAAGCTGCTTCCCTTCCTCTCCCTTCAGAGCCAGCGTTTCCTTTTTTGTTTTAAAAGCATTCCTTGTTTGCAGCCCAACCCTCCCTCCCATCCAAGCCCAGGCTCAAATACACCCGCAGCCGGCTGCAAGTCTCTGACATTGTTCGCTGCCCACCAGAGAGATCGGGAGATTCCCCACAGGCTATTCTCCCTGCACCCAGAACGGGAGGCAGCATGCACTAGCTCCAGGCTGGCAGACCTCTCTGGCCACACTTCCCTCCTCGTATGGGAAGGATTAACTGAACCAAGTCCTTCCTTGCTAGTGTGCTGCCCAGAAGCCGTCTGCTGCCCCTTGTAAAGCACCTCCCCCAACAAAACGGAACTTCTGGCTAGGTCTGCAAAAACACCAGCCTCTCCTCTACCATCCACATGCGCCTACAACTTCAGAAGGACCTAAAACATGCACACTCCTGGAAAGACAACACTCTGGGAGGCTGAGGCAGGAGGATGTCAAGTTCAAGCCTAGCCTGAGCAACTTAGTGAAACCCTGAGTCAAAATTAAAAAGGGGTGGGATGTAGCTTAGGGCTAACTCAGGCTGTGGGTTTAAGCCCCATAACTGTAATCAATCAATCAGTCAGTCAATCCAGCAGTGGCTGAAACCGAGTCTGGTTTCTCATCTCTTTTTGTCCTTGTGGCTGAGGCAGCGTTTCCCCAACTATGTTCAGTAGGCAAAAAGGTCCTGGAGATGTGAAACTTTAGGACTCTTTGCCGCTAGACTTCTCAGGACCTCTGAAACACAGATCCTCCTCATTAGGGCACCACACATTCTCAACTCCCTGCAGCCTCTTTCACAGAAGCATCTGGCAGAGTACCAGTGGGAAAGGCTCTGTACGCAATTCAGGTTTAGTGAGGCAGGCGCCCTCCAGATGGTACCTAGTGAGTCAGAATACGAGGTCACTCTGTAAAAATTGCCTGTAACTTGTGTGCAAAACATCTGTGTACACCCTGAGTGCAGTTGCTGGTCCTGCTTCTCTGTATCAAAATGAACCCCAAATTCACTGGCTGGACTGGCAGAAAACCTCGAGGTGGCACACGGGAGGAGGGCCCACTGCCCTAGGAGCAGTTCACCTCAGCAAAGCCTCCTGGTCAACATGAGGCCAATGAGTCCACAGTTCCTGCTGTCTGAGAAGTTACTTTTCCCAATCACGGCTAGCCTCTTCCACACAGCACAGATTTTATTTCCCTCTTCTTTTTTTTTTTTAATTTTAAACAAGTCTTAATTTATCCTTGCAATTTGTCTGAGGGTAGAAAAATAAAATGAAAACGGGAAGAAAAACAACCAGCAAATAGGATGACTTCAGCTCAGTTATGTGCAAAACTCAGGTTATGTGCAGAAGCAGACCTGAGGCCCACCGAGTGCAAGACCACAGAGAAATGCAAGTGTCTAGAAAATAGACAACAAAAATCATCGAAAATACCACCACTTAACACTATGAACACTCACTGAGTAGTCTTATAGTTGTTTCACCTCTGTATTTACATACATATATGCATCCCTGTATAGAGATACGGGTTTGACACATGACAGCAGTGGCAGTTTGAATAGGCTTTTTCAATGCTGGTCAGAAACAGGGGCACAGGCCAGGGATGTAGCTCAGTGGTACTTTGCCTGCCTGACAGGCACAAGGTCCTGAGTTCGATCGGGGCGGGGGCAGAATGGGTGTATATGGGAATAAATGACAAAACTTAATTTATCTCCAAAGCTTACCCCAGAGTATCCCCTGCACCTCAACATAGGTTCTGGAATCAAGAAGGTAGACAAAAAGCTATTCGATGAAAAGACTGTACCTTCTGGAAACAAATGGAGTATACAACATTCGCTTAACAGCCAAACAAACAACAATGAATGGGGGTACAGGATGCAAAGTCTGCATGAATTTTCAAGACAAATCTCAGGCCTTGCCAGAATGAAGGTCTCCAGAGAATCTCAGTGGAAGGATAAGTGCCTGCAAGTACATAGTCAGGCCCAGGTACTGTGGCACATGCCTGTACTCTCATTCTGGGAGGCTGAAGCAGAAAGATCACAAGTATGAAACCATTCTATGCAGTTTAGTGAGACCTTGTCTCAAAAAGTTTATTATACCAGGCATGATGCACGCCTGTAATTAATTCCAGCACCTGGGAGCCTGAGGCAAGAGGGTCACTTCAAGTTCCAGGCCTTCCTGGGCTACATAGTAAGTTCAAGGCCAGCCTGAACTACATGGGGAGACCTTGCCTCAAGAAACAAAAGAAGGGGTGCTGGGGATGTAGTTCAGTGCAAAGGCTGTCAGTTCCAAACTCAATACCACACACACACACAAAAAAAGACAGAGCCAAAGGTAGTTCATTCAGTCTACCCAGGCCAGCCCACAGGATATTCCAGAACGTGCTCCAAGAATCTGCCCAATCCTCAGGGTCCCTACATTACTAGATGGAGCTGGGAAAGCAAATGCAGAGAACGGGCAGGCTGTTGCTACACTGTCATGTCAGGGTCTGACTCCTAGTCCAGGATCCTGGAAGGGCAGCTGACTAGTTCTCTCTAACAGAGAGGTTCCTGGGAATATTCCTCTTAGGTCTGCAGTCTCCTCACCTGCAGGGAAAGATGCCAATATCTGTATTTGAAGAAACAGAGGCTACATTTAAGTTCATGAGGCTCAACTGATCAAGACTTTCAGATGACTGTGCACTATGCAATAGTATCCAACTCAGAGAGACCCCAAAATTCAGCCCTCCTATGCCAGCAAGGAGCCCTCTTCTTGGTCAACCCAAGGGGATGCCCTTTTCCTGCAGCAACCACAAAATTAGAACACACAATTCCTGACACATAACTCAGAACTTCAGACACAAGCAACTGCAAAACAAGAACCCTTAATTCCTGACACACATCCCAGAACCTCTGGCACTGGGTCACGTCCCGTCTCTTGTTCAAATGCCTGAACTTGAACCTGACTAAGGATACCACAGTAGAGATAAATGCACATGGGCTGCTATGTCATAAATCCTGACACTCCTGCTGAGATGGGGGGTTTACGTTATGCTCTAAAGATTCTAAACAGACAGACATTAAACGTGTTTATGCACCAGCAAATTCTACTTCCAGGAAAACACTCATTGTAGCATATTAGGAAAAAAACCAGCATGAATAGCAATTTATGTTCTGATCACAAAATGGAATGTACATGTGCCAATAGAGACAGAACATGTTTATAAGGTAACATCCAGGCATGTTCTTCAGATATATGCATACATATCTGTCTGCAAATACAAAGGTAAAAAGATTCTAAGACTGTTCAGCAAATTCACAGGAATTCACTTAAGAGGTGGTATTATGGGTGATTTTTGTTGTCCCTTTATATTTAGAGTGAATATGTCATTATGTATTTTTAATACTTTAATTTTAAAAAAGAAAGTTAAAAGAGAATACAGAAGAACTGTTCAGAAAAAATAAGAGAGGCAGCCATTAAAAAGTTATGAGTAAGTTGATCTCTAGGCGGCTTCTCGTTTCTCAGAATGAGCCAGGCTCGGGGCCGATTGCATCACCACCTGCTGAGGGCCCTGGGTATGAGGATATGCTGGACTGGACACAGGGAAGACGCCCCACACACAAACTCACCGGCCGCACAGCCTGTGGTGGCCACCAGACAGCCTGTGCTGTGACACCAAGCCACCACAGCCTCCTGGAGCAGCCCTTTCAGTTATCAGCCATTTCCTTCTTCTTCTTTTTCTCCTTCTTCTTCTTTTGGTCCAGTTCAAGGGATCAATCTCAGGACCTTCTGCTTGCAAGGCAGGCATGATGCCACTGAGCTACATCCCCGGACCACCCGTCTTTCCTCAGCACCCACAGCCATGACCTGGGTGGGAATCCTCACCACCACAGCAGCACCGCACAGTTCAGAACATGAGATCAACCCACGAGCAGCTAACTACCCACTAACTCGGGCGCTTCATCTCTCAAAGCCAGTTTCTCACCTCTAATGCAGGGGTGAAACCTCACGGGGTCACTGCACACATGTGATGGGGCAGCACATGCCAGAGCCTGGCAGAGCACTCGACCCAGAGCAAGTGACCAAGAATGTTCCTCATCCCACATGGACCCTGTCTTTGCCAAGGTCATTCCCACAACCCCAAGGACACCTTGCCATGATCTGAATGCATCAAAGAGGCTTCAACCTGCCCACTCCGGATATCCTTTTATAAAAAGCATAGCTTACACCGGGTGTGGTGGCTCACACCTGTAATCTCAGCACTTGGGAAGCCGAGGCAGGAGGGTTGCTGATTTCAAGGCTTGCCTGGGCTACACAGTGAGCTCATGGCCATCCTGAACTACAACGCGAGACCCTGTCTCAAAAAAAAAAAAAAAGGAAAAAAAAGCAAAATTTAAATAGAGGCTTGGGCCACGGGCTCACTGCTGGATGATCCCTTTGCGGGGTCCCTCTCCAGGCCACAGCCAATAGGGCAGGACCAGAAGAGTTCTGGTGTAAAACACTGCTTTCCAGGATCTCGGACCAACCCAGGCCACTGAGAGGAAAAGAAATAGCCCTGAAGGTACGGAGGCATTCCCACCAGTCTGCAGCCAGAAGGCTCCAGCCTCCAAGCACTCACACTATCTAGGGCTGCAGACATGACAAGGCCTCCTTCCTGTGCCCCCACCCTCCCCTCGCTCACAGCCTCTGGAAACTGCAGGTCCCCACCAGGTCTTACTATAAGGAACACTAGAAGCCAGGTATGGTAACACCTGTCTGTAATCCTAGCACTCTGGAAGCAGAGTCAGAAGATTCATAAGTTTGAGCCCAGCCAGAGCAACTTACTGACTTAGCAAGACCCTGTGTCAAAATAATAAAGGAGGAAGGATGTGGCTCAGCGCAAGGGTCTTGGGCTCATTCCGTGGTAGGAAAGAAGGAAAGGAAACACTTTGAGGAGTAAGTTTGTCTAAGGAAAATGTTGCCAGGGTGAACGTGGACACCCAAAGGACAACCCTGCAGTTCTATGCCTCTTCAGGAACTACTGAAATTGCTCAGGAAGAGGGCTAAAACTGAGGCAGAAAACACCACACAACAGCGATGCTAAACCTCTTAGGGCTTTCAATAGTAACAGTCACCACCGCCATACACCAAAGTACAGGGTCAGAAAAGGAAACCAGGTTTCAGTCTCAGCTCTGCCAGGGACTTGGGAGAGGTCACCATGACTCTGGGAATATTTCTGATGGAACCAGGATGCTGGAGTAGCCCAAAGTTCAGTGGGATTCAAAAAGCAAGGAAGCCGGCTCCCACGCACATCCAGAGAGCTGTGGCACTGGGACGCTGCTCTCCACCTGTCTGGCTCCCCCTGTGGCCAGCAAGCACCTTTCACCTGCCTCAGAGCCTTAGCAGGACAGCTGCCAGCTGGGTGCTCAGTAAGCATCACCAGGAAGGTGTCTGTCCAGTGACTGCACATCCACACATACCCCAGGGATGCAATCTGAGGACGCAGACAACCCTTGTCCACTACAGCAGTTGTCATCCAGATGCCAGGGGCAGAGGGACGACACAGGGAGAGCTCAGGTCCTCACACAAGTCTCTGCATGGCCAGTGAGGAACGGCGTCAGACCTCCATGAGCCTCCAAGGACCAAGGAGCCAGAGGGCTCCCCAGGCATCTCCTGGCTCAAGTGCCACTGCTTGGGGAAGCAGTCAAAGCACAGAGACTGCATCTACTCACTAGAGTGCCCTGTGTCCCCTCCCAGCAAGTCTTCAGGAGCACAGCCCTTTGGAAAACCCTGTTCCAGGTCAGCTAGCTCAAGCGCAAGTCAGCAGAGTGGCTGGGGAAAAGCCTGTCTTTGAGAAGGGCTGGTGGGCTGGCAGAAACAGCGAGTCACAACATACCAAAAAGCCAATCTTTAGGAGACTACACGAGCACTGCTTTCACACACTCCTGTCTCCCCAGCACCGGTATGAACAGAAACCACAGAGGATGAAATGGTTTGGTGTGGACCCAGCTGTGAGGCAGGCCATGAGCACCACTGGGGAATGGCCTCCCTACTGGCTTTGTGGAGTTCTCAGACCCTGGAAAGGTCTAATGGGGACAGGGTGCCAGATTCTGCCAGGATGAAGTGGCCCCAAACTTCTGTCTACAGATTCAACTCTGGCTTCTGGCTGCATTCACACACCCCCAACCCCCTTTCCATCTAGAGGAAAAATATGTGTGTTCTGATGCTTGGGGATCTCCAGGAAATCCTACAAGATCAAGAAGAAACCAGCACACTACTGAGTACATATGAAGCAAACATTAAAACTTGGCTCCTTCCATCTTTTTTGATGCAAGCTGGTTGGCTCCATAGAGGACAGCTAGGCATGGGCCACCAGGCAGCAGGACGCCTGCTCACCATCACGATCTGGCTCTTGAGCAACAGCAACTGGGCCCGGCCAGGACCTTCCAAGGGACATCTTGCATGCTCCTTCTCCCATGAAGTGCTCATCTAACGAGGGCCAGACTGGGCTGAGGTTCCTAAAACTCTGCTAGATGTCTGATGTCACACAAGCCAGGCCCCCTAGCCAGACCCCTCTGCAAATGCCAGGAATCCAATGTTGTAAGGTCAGTCTCTGGGGACCCAGCCCCATACACATAAAGGGCCTGCAGAGCAGCTAAGAGAACAGAGCAGGTCCTGCCAAGGGCCCACCAGATCTCCTCACTGCTGCCCCAAGTGAGCCACACCCAAGCAGCCTGCTGGGATGCTTCCTAGCCTGTGTCATCCACCTCTAGGAAATCAGAGCCAGCTGTAGAAATTCCAGCTCTGAAACATGCCCTGGGGAGTGGACGCCTTTGGGCCCCCCCCATCGAGGGTTTACAGGCGGAATGTTAGAGGTAAGAGCACACACCAAGAAACTGGCTGATATGGTCATAGAAGTTAGTGGTCCTCCCCATTTTACAGACCAGGAGCTTGACAGGAGATGTCATGGGACCTGCTCCAGGTCACATACAAAGTTGGGATGAATTTCAAAGCTGTGGGCCTTCCATTCACCACACTGCTCCTATAGTCAAGATTGAAGTGGAAGGATGTCAAGTTCAAATTCAGCTTGGCCAACTTAGCAAGATCCTGACTCAAAATAAATAAATAAAGGGCTGAAACTGGGCACACCCTGCTGAGGCAGGAGTTTGAGGCTAGCATAGCTTCCATAGTGAGTTCAAGGCCACTCTGAACTACACAGAGAAACCCTATCTCAGAAAACAAAAAATAAAAGATAAATAAATAAAAGGCTGGGGATATAGCTCAGTGTGAAGGCCTTGGATTCATTCTACAGTACTGGGGGGGTGGTTCTTATAATCATAAATTTGCCTCCTCCCTTATCAGTCCAGTAAATCTGGATTTTAGAACTATTATAAACTGGGCATGGTGACATGTGCCTACACTCAGCACTTGGGAGATCGAGATAGGAGGATTGCCAGAAGTTTGAGGCCAGCCTGGGCTACATTACATAGTGAGTTCAAGGCCAGTCTGAACTACATAACAGACTGCATCTCAAAGAAAAAAAGAAAAAAAACCAGTCCTTAAATATGGATATGATAAAAAGATCACAAATATTTAACTCAACCCACAAGCCTCCTTCACTAAACTACAGAACGCAGGGCTATAAGAGGCCTCCGTGCTCCAACCTCCCTGCTTTGCAGTTGAGACAGAAGCCTGAGGCATCTTGGATGCAGTGACTCACTAAACTATCCGGTAGCAGCCCCAGGGAACTAGGTCCAAGGGTCTAAATTCCCAGCCCAAAGAGTAAGCAACCTAGGCTCTGCCTTTTCAGGGAGCAGGGAGAGCCTGACTCCACAGCAGCTGAAAGAACAAGGCCTGGGTCTGCGTCCCATACACACCAGAAACAGCTCTTGGGCCTTCACTGACTTTCCTGCTGCCAAAGATGACAGCTGAAACACACCCTCCACAGCGAGGTTACTGAGTAACCAGCTCAGACATCCCAACAGCTGGATCCCCAACATGCTGCAGGTCCGGGTGCCACATCCTTGTCAAATGCACAGCCTGGGAAGTCAAGCTACCTGGAGGACAAAGAGCCATCTGCAGAGACTGAACAGTGAAGGAAGCCTTCTGGAACACAGCAACAGAGACCATCCCAAAGAACATTCTCTCAGCCAGCAACAGGGCAGTCCAACCAGACACGCAGGGCCAGGCGATGACCCTGCTCCTGGAACAAAGCCACACAGGCCCCCTATTGTGTCTGCTTAAAAACTGAACTTTGCTGGGTATTCAGGAAAGCGGTTTCACTTGGAAAAACAGCAGTACCTACACATAAGGGCCCAATGGGAGGGCTTTGTTAGTTTGTTTTTTAAGAAACCCCTGGGTCAGTCCTGCTATAGATATGAATTAATAGTTACTATATATAAATACTTATATATATAATGTTACTATATATAAAGTAATAGGCAGTACTGGTCAAATTCTTTTAATGTTACAGCTTTTAAAACGATAAAACTAAGGCAGAGTCCCCCTAAGCATTCTGAGCCAAACAAGGATTCAGACGTGTGGTGTGTGTGTAGGGAGGACTGGTCTTGTAATAATTACCAGTCCCCGGTTGATCCTATGACAGACAGTGGGCAGAGTCAATGCACAGTAACAAGGGAGAGGGAGAAACTGAAGATCCAATAAAACCAAACATCCCCAGACCTACAACAGCCTTGATGTGGCAATGCAAGGTGGAAAGAGGGCAGCTAGACTTGGTCCCTGCAATTGCAGAGGCCTCCCAGTCCCCAGACAAAAGCAAGTTGGAATGAACTAGTTTCCCTCCATTGTGGAAGGGGGATGGGGGAGCTCTTCCTCTGAAAACCCATCAACCCTTCTGCCTCAGTCCTTTTACTACTGACTGCACTGTTGAGCTATAATTCAGAGAAGGGAGTCCACATATCTTCTTTCTCCTTTACACTCCAGGCCACGTCCACTAGAACCCTTTAAGTAGTGTCATCTTCCCACCAAAGGCCTCCCTCTCCAGTATAATCCTTCCTAAGCCAAAACCCAACGTTTGTGGGGAGCGAGGTCGGGGCGGGGGGTACACTTTGAGCAGCGACGGCTGTGGCATCGCTAAAGGAAAGCACCAAACGTCTGAACAGCAAATATGCAATTTCAGCAAACACTCTTTGAAAACCGGCAGACAAGACTTAGAGGAGAGGAAAGAAAGGGACAAGCCAGAGAGCGGGGAGCCAGGCGTGAGGGAAGGCAGAGGCGGCGGGCCTTCACTCACACTTTAGGGACCTCCCCACCCACCCACCCACCCCGTCACGCCAGCCCACGGCAGCTGGGCTCAAGCACGCGGAGAAAAGTCCAGCGCGTGACTCAGTGGGACGATGAGTCCTGCGGAACCTGGAAATGGGGTGTGGGCGCAGAGGGGGCGGGGAAGGAGCCCCCGCACAGAGGCTCCTAGTTCCTCCATCCCGGTTCCCACTCTGCACCCCTCCCCCCAAATCCCGCCCAAGGTGAGAGCCGGTCGTTGGTCCCCAGACTGCCGCATCAGTGAGAGGAGGAAAAGAGGGGAGCGTCCAAGGAGGCGACTCGGCACCACGATGCAACTTGGGAAGGAGTAGACTGGGGCGGTTCCAGGGGCCCAGTGCGGTCCCGGACCCTCCCGCGCCGCGGCCCGAATTACCTCCAGGGTCCGGATCTCTTGCTGGGTGAGGTCGTTGGACACGGCGCACTTGGTGCGCAGCCCGCGCAGGCTGCCGATGGAGATGTCGATGAGCTTCTGAAGCTGCCCGCACTGCTGCAGCGCCCGACTGGCCGCAGCCCCGGAGCCCCCGTCCGCGACTGCCGCGGCGCCCCCGCCGCCGCCCTCCTTCTTCTCCCCCATCCCCGCCGCGCGCAGCCCCGCTCTATCCATGCCTCGGCATCGGTGCCGCGAGGGCCGAGGCGGGGAGCCCAGGGTCGCGGGCGCCTCAGCAGGGAAGCCCTGGGCCAGGAAGGCTGCACGCGGGGCGCCCCTCGGCGCTGCCCGAGCGGGACGCCAGCAGAGCCGGCCGCCGAAGCCGCTCCTCCCGCAGCCGAGCAGCGCGGCAAAGCGAAAGCTGCGGCGACCCGACGGCTGCGGCTGCCGGAGTCTTTAAGCGGCGGCGGGGGCCGGGTCAGGGCCGCCGGGCATGCTGGGACTTGTAGTCCCGATGCGCACCTGCCGCCCGCCCGCGCCGCGCCCTGACTCCCAGGACCCCGCCTGCAACCCGGGAGGGGCTGCTCTGCTCCGGCTCCTCCTAGCGCCACGAGGCTGCAGGGGAAACTGGTCTCCGTGCATCCCACCCCAGCCTAGGGCTTCCCGAGACCCCTGGATGGGGCGGGGCAGCGGCCGTAGCCCCCAAGACCCAGGAAGGCGGGCAAACAGCAGAGCAAAGCTCTAGAAGACCGGCACAATGGAGGTTTACGAGTTTTTAATGTGGATTTTAGGAACCGCCATCTAGTGGGAAGGGGCTTAAAGGAATTTTTCTTGGCTGGGGGCATAGCTCCGTGGCAAAGCACTTGCCTAGCATGTGCAAAGCCATCCTCAATACACATGCACACAACAGGCGCACCCCTCGCATAGCACTTTATTCTGGATTGTCTACATCCAAGAGAATGCTCGAGCATGAAAAAGAACAAAGGACTTTCTTCTATGTCCCATATATTCACCAAAACAAGTGTGTACTTCTCCGGAGGCCGGTAGGACAGCAAGCACACTTTCCTGTAGAGCAAGACAGCAAGGTTCCAATTCTGATCCCCCAATGCCTGGTACAGTATGTGACCTGGGGCGGTAGCGTTCCTCAGAGCACCTGAGTTTCTCCCATGGTCAAGTAGGGTGGTGATAGGACCTGTTTCAAAGGGTTTTACAAAGAATAAGTCAACATGTACAGCACATAGGTTGATTACTGGCATCCTAGTCACTGGGTTGTTAGCAAGTGTTATTATCTAAATCTCAGCTCTCCTAAGGCCGGGACAGAGCAGTCAGTAGATATACCAGTAAGATTGCTAAAGACTGGCATTTGTGCCTCCTGACCTAGCACGCAAGCCCCATCCTACCTGTCCACCTTCCTCTCCAACAACCCTCTTCAGGTGTCCTACTACCTGGCAAAACTGAAAAAAAAGCTTCTGTATCACTACACTTCCAACATCCTCATCAAGCATAAGAAATGTTTCCCCTCTGAAACCTATTTCCCCTTAACCTTCTGCACAGAAATACAGTACAGAGCATGGCACAGCACAGGGGCAGTGAAATTGTCCACTCTGTCTCCTGACTCGCAGGCTGTGCTGTGCTTCTCTTACCTTCTGGGCCAGCTGAGACTGAGGCTCTGTACAGGGGTGGGTGTGTATCAATTCCACAGGCACTAAGGGGTTATTGTTTGAGGCTGAGGATGGGGTAGAAGGTAAAACACAAACATTATATTCTTGTTTGAGGTACAGACACTAAAAAAAATCAGTACCAAGGCCGGAGATTTAGCTTAGTGGTTCCGGTGCCTGCCCAGCAAGCTCGAAGTCCCTGGTTCAATCCCCAATAACTACATACAACAATACCGGGCGTGGAGACTCACACCCACCAGCAGTCAGTACCACGTACCACAGTGCCCAGTGTGGTAGCTCACACTTGTAATCCTAGCACTTGGAAGGCAGAGGCAGGAGGATTGCTGAGTTTGAGGCTTGCCTGCGGTACATAGTGAGCTCAGGACCAGCCTGAACTACAAAGCAAGACCCTGTCTCAAAAAAAAAAAAAAATCAGTACTGGGTGGTGGTTTGTGTCATACCTTCCTTTCATGTCCTTTGACATTTCAAAACAAATTAAAACCAGGCATGGTGGTGCACACTTAGAATCTCAAAACTTGCTGGGCGTGGTGGCTCATGCCTGTAATCCCAGCACTCGAGAAGCAGAGACAGGAGGATTGCTGAGTTCGAGGCTTGCCTGGGCTACATAGTGAGCTCAAGGCCAGCCTGAACTACAAAGCGAGACCCTGTCTCAAAAAAAAAAAAAATATCTCAAAACTTGAGAGGCTGAGCCGGGAGGATCCCAAGTTTGAACCCTGGGCTACATAGTGAGTTCAAGGCTGGCTGTCACTATGTAGCGATGATAACTTTAAAACATACTTTTCTAAACTAACCTGTGCTCTGGAAGTATATTTGTTTAAATACTTCACCTTAAGAATCACTGATCCAGCTAGGTGTGATGGTCCATGCCTGCAATTCCAATACAGGAGGGATCACAACTTCCAATGCCTACAAGTTCCAAAGTGAGCAATTCAAACCCTATCTCAATCATTCCATCCATCAATAAAAGGATTAATGGTACAGCTCAGTGTGAAAGGTTCGATCCCTAGTACCACCAAAATAATCACTGACCTACCCCTTACTCAATTGGAAGCAGAACCCTCTGTACCATATTTATGGTTGTTTTTTTGCTTTGTTTTGTTTTGTTTGCAGTACCAGGGATTGAACTCGGGCCCTTGTGCATCCAAGGTTGGTGTGGTACCACTTGAGCTACATCCCCGGCACCTGTACCATATTTATGAATCCCTCAACCCTATTACCTTAACTGCACACCACCTCTTGCAGCACAGTAGTAACTATCTTAAAAGAGAAATTTAAATTGTGGTTTTCA
>PVIC010021190.1:8113-28912 GCA_004025085.1 Thryonomys swinderianus
GATTTTTTTTTTTTTTTTTTTGAGACAGGGTTTCGCTTTGTAGTCCAGGCTGGCTCTGAGCTCACTATGTAGCCCAGGCAAGCCTGGAACTCAGCAATCCTCCTGTCTCTACCTCCCAAGTGCTGGGATTACAGGCATGAGCCACCACGCCTGGCACTGTGGAATGTGGTATTGATTGCTGGTGGGTGTGAGTCTCCACACTCAGCATTCT
Source organism: Thryonomys swinderianus (assembly GCA_004025085.1). Lineage (NCBI taxonomy): Eukaryota > Metazoa > Chordata > Mammalia > Rodentia > Thryonomyidae > Thryonomys > Thryonomys swinderianus. Next base: position 8,325 of record PVIC010021190.1, read on the forward strand.
ATGTGGTCACCAGGGATCGAACTCAGGACCTTGTGCTTGTGAGCCAGGCACCGGAACCACTGAGCTAACCCTCCGGCCCTGTATCTTTTGTCTACTTTAAGTGACCTTTAACATTAAAAATGTTTTCAAATTGTTGATTTCACAAATATTATTCAGCAGTATACAGAATATTGGCTATGGAGTAAACATTTTATTGGTAATATGTATTAATTGTCTCGAGATTTTCTCATAAATTTTTTCTTGCATATAATGATATATATTATGTCATTATGATGATTTAGAATTAGTTGCTTAATAGACTATGTAGTACTTTATACTGTAGAACTTTGGATCATGTTCTCTGAAACTTTTATTGCCTACATGTATCAACACCAAGTTGAATTTTGGATTTTTTGTATATATTTACCTTAGACCTGAGTATGACCGTTAAACACTTTTTTGTACAGACATTGGAAACACTGAGCTTTCTGATCACAACTATCTGTAGCAAATGGAAGTATGTAGTTTCTGTCAGAGTTGCCAAAGAAGTTTGAGTGACCACTTCTGTGACGTCTTCTTCCCTGAGACAACTTACTCTTCTGCCCCTGCCCAAGTTAAACTCATTTCTGTGGCATTTGATTTATACTCTGAAAGGTTATCACTGGCTTTTTACATCATAATTGGCTGTGCAAGCAATTGTTTCCTGCATCAATTATATGTTCCCCAAATAATAAAATTTTGTTTCCTTCATTTTTATATTTACCCATTACACAATACAGCATTACCCTTGAATTTTTGCTAGCAGTTGGGCCAAATACTTGGGGGTAAGATGTTTAGGTGTTCAGTAAATGTTCATTGAGTTAAAGTCAGTAAATTTGTAGGCAAAGTTATTTAACTGGCAAAAGAACTCTTTTGAAAACAAAGTTTATTAGTCTCATTTTCAGTTGTAAATTTGTTTGTTTTTGAAATTGAGCAGATGTTTTAGTGTCTACTCTTTTCAACTAAATAAACATTTCTCTTTTAGGATTTGTACATACAGACATGACGAAAGATTTGAAAGAAGAACATTTAAAGAAACACATCCCTCTTGGGAGGTTTGGAGAAACTATTGAAGTGGCACATGCGGTTGTGTTTCTTTTAGAATCTCCTTATGTCACAGGACATGTTCTTGTGGTGGATGGAGGATTACAACTCGTGATGTAATTAGAGATTGTTTATTTATAATGATGGTTTGAATCACTTTGGCTTTTAATTATCAATCATACCTACATGAGTGACATTTTACTCACCAAACATCTGATACCATAGATATTGATTTTTCATGTTTACATGCTTGTCTGCAAAGAACAATGTGTGACCAGCTATGTGCTTTAGCTAAAGGGTATGTGTCATCTACTGTTCATTACTTTATGGGTTGTAGTAATTTTAGTATATTGACATTTTTGCAAGGGATATAAACAAGTATTGATTTATACATTTTATCTCAAAAGTGCAAAATTATGTTGTCTAATTGTGATGAATTTTTTCACTGTGTCTTGTTGACTTCTAGATATTAACCTTTTGGACCTTTGTCAAAATAAGAGTATTTCCAGAACAGCGACTAGTTATCAGTGCATCAGCAACCCTGCTAATGTTAAACATGGAAATGACTATGGATGTGCTTAGGCCATCAGTTTTTCTACAGGTTAAAAAAATAGTATCAGTTAGATAAAGACATGAAGTTCGACTATTTCCAACAGAGATGTTAACCTTGGCTAAGCAGTTAGGCAAAATAATCTGAAAATGTAAGTATGGTGCAGTTGACCCATTGTTTGAAAATTCTCAAAGGTGATGATGATTCATCCTTACATTAAAGTTTTAATATCAGGTATAGTAATGAGCTGTACAGATCACAAATGTATAGACTGGTCTTCTTTACTCACAAAAAACTCTGTTTAGTGAGCTGTTTGAAAAATGTATAAGAACATTGAGAGTATTTTGTAGCTCAGGGGTGTGGCACCTACCTGCAGTTCCAGCTACTTAGGAGACAGGCGAATTCATATGACCAGCCAGGGCAGTGTAACGAGACACTGTTTAAATAAATGAATGAGTGAATAGCAAAATACAATAAAAATAAAGTAAAATAAAAAAGAGAGCTGGCTGGATATGTAGCTCAGCACTCCTAGGTTCAATTCCTACTCTCACAAAAAAGTATTTTGCATTAGTGACTATAGTAATGATTCTTATCCTGACATTTTAGAAAGGTAATACATAATAACTCAAATAAATATGCAGTAATAATGAGTTAAATGTCTCTACAAGGAGCAAAGCATTAGTTTTGAAAGAGGATGTTTGCCTAGAAATAGATATAGTCTGTACTGATTACAGAATATCAGATGGCTTCTTTGCACTGAACTCTTATTGTGAATAATGGGAATAATTTCAGTGTTACTGGATTCACATTGGTTTTTATTATATTTTTAAAAATTACAAATATACTTTACAAAGTAACCTTTTATACTCTTTTGAAGCTGAACATTATCTATGCAGAGAGTTAATTATATATTGAAAACCTGTGCAAAAATATGAGTGGGATATACTGATATTCAGTATAATACTATTTTAAGTCAAAGCTATGTACTAAATCCTGACTTCTTAAAAATTATTCTTAATTTATTTTTGAAATAGTTTTCTTCACTCTTTGAAATATGGGAAAATTAAGTGTAAATAAAGCTAGCTATTGAAAATCTGCTAAATGCAAGGCATAGTGATATTTAGAATGCATCAGGCATCAGAGATTCCAGATAGAGAGAACCGCAGTATTTAGGATGGGTCCAGATGCGATGCTTTGAGGGGAGAATTTGTGCAGGCAGAAAAGGTCACTTCTCTTACTTGTTCTCACACACTGGCTTTTGGCTATGTGCATTTCAATACTATGTTTCACTCAAGCTTTAATTCCTGTTGCTGGATGTATCATATTATGAAGTTATTAGTGAGGCTGATTGGGTTTGTGATTAGCCCATTTATGCCAGTGGTTGTAGTTTGTTGACTTTTTGCATGAAACTCATACCTAGACAAGGTCTGAGTCACTCTAAAATGAGAAATAAAACCTTTTGAACTGTTGTAAACCTTCCTAGCCTGTATCAGATTGGTAGAGCATATGAAGATATCTTAAAACACAGAATAAATCTTTACTGTTGCATTCTAGGTGAATTCTCCATTTACTTTCACTAATCTGGGTTGTTAGCACATGTAATTTCATACTCATATTTTGTTTCTCAAATTAGTTGCCAGCTGTTGCCTTATGCTTAGAATTTGAGAACTTTGGTGAATTCTTGACCAGAAGACTCATCTGTAGTTGATACCTTATTTGAAAGATCCCATAATCCAGCCCATGGTTAGGATTAAACAAAAAGTTAATGGTTACAAACCATGTATTAAAATTTTACATTGAGATTTTAAAATATCTATTCTTTTCATACTTGTATGCATACCCAGTTTATGAGGGATTGTAAGTGCTTTTTAGACATAGAATTATTTCTAACTACTTTGAAGGGGAAATCATTTGTACAGAGATCATTTGATTTATATGCTTTTGTTATCCAGTAAAGGATGAAGACTTCTGGCTATTCAAGAATTATACATTACATCACTGAAATGTTTTTCCAAACTTTTTAATAAAAAATGTGTAAATTAAAAAAATCACAGCTGGGTATGGTGGCTCACGCCTGTAATCCCAGCACTCGGGAGGCAGAGACAGGAGGATTGCTGAGTTTGAGGCTTGCCTGGGCTACAAAGCGAGACCTATCTAAAAAAAAAACATAAATAACACACCTCTGCCCTAATTTGACATACTTAAATAAAGTATTTAATAAGTAACTTTGTTTTGTATTAATTTTGCCTTCCAGCTATATCATAAGCACCTGATAGAGTCTCCACCATGTTTTTATTCATTAAATTAATTCGGCAAATAGTTACTGTGCTTCTTGTGACCCTCCACTTTGCCTGTGTAGCCCTGAGTACATTGAGTAATCGACATAAATAACACAGGTTAATGCTTCGAAGTGACTGAGGAAAGTCAGGCCCCACATTACGCTGCAGGTGGGAGGGTCCTGAAATGCGTCTGTTCTAGTTCTCAGCATGTATCCTGGCATATTGTTTCTTGATAAGATCTGTGTGATTTACCTTCTTTATGGGGGTATTTTTCTCTGTGGTTTTGATGCCTTTCTCTAACTTTATAACCAAATTTTCAGTGGTAATCAGTTAATCGGTATTATTTTTCTTTTATCAGCCTTCAGTGAGGATAATGAGCAGAGTTTAATTTGAAAGTCTTTAGCCAGGAACCCAGTGGAGATGGTATTGGTATCAGCTGTATTACCAGACCTAAGTCCGTTTACTTGCTGCTTGAAAAAGTCCCAGTGAATGAAGGACAGGTTATTGGAGAAAAACGATTTGCTAAGCTGACAAGACGAGAAGACGGTGGGCACAGGTTTTAAGGCTTCTTTTAGCTTTAGGAGGAGATTATGAATGAAACCTGGTGGCTGGTAGTCCATTGCTTTGCATCAGGCCCTGGAGGGGGAGGAGAGATCATGGAAGTTTCAGAGAATTACCGTGCTGCTGTGTAAAAGTTGAGATGAATGGGGACAACTTTTGCACATGTCCTCACTGTCACTGTCCCTCCCGTATCTTATGGGATGAGAAGCGGTGACTGCCTGGCTCCTTGCTGCTGCTGGTGGGGACAGAGGGATGATGGTGGAATGGAAGTGCTTAACCTGGAGCTGGAAATATGTGAGGATCTGAAGGCACAAGCGCCATCCTGCAAATGCAGAGCAGGTGTCCGCACACTTGTACTGACCATAATTTAGTTCCCGTCGTGAACTGCCACTTGTACCTCGACATGCTGGGTTTCAACCTCTTTTAAGGTTCTTTGTGTTAAGATAAGAGGAGGTAGAGAGGTCTTTTTCAAGTGGGAAATAATGAGAGGGAGGGGGGAAAGAAAGGAAAAAGAATTTTAAAAAGAATTGAGATGAATGGAGACAGCTTTTGCAGATGGGAAATGGAATGAGTTGGGGCAGGGGGAGGGGGAAGCAAAGAAGGGAAAGAAAAATTGATGGTAAAAGCAAAAAGGAAAGGTTATGTATATAGGGGCTTGCAGGATTAAAGACACTCTCAAAAATGAGAATCAAGATACATCATGTACAGGTACAGATTCTCAATGTTGAATGTGATCGTAATGTACTCCTAACATGTACCAATAAACTTAATAAAGGGGAAAAAAGTTGGAGCAGGGAGGGAAGGGGGAAGGGAGTGAAGAAGAATTAGATGTGTTATTCAGGACTCAGTAGTGCCTGTGTCCACCGGAAAGTTTGTTAGTTCGTTCTCACTGTCAGTTTTACTTGGGACTCCTGTGGGGAAAATTCGTTATCAGATGTCAGGTGTCTTAATCCACTGGAGCCCCTGGACCTCTTCACTGTGTATCTGAGTCTTCTTTTTCCAGTGTCTGTGAGCCCAGAGCCTTTTTTTCTCCTTTTTTGGGTATTTGCACCTTCTTCAACTCCGGATGTCCTTCCTTACACATCAGTTAGGCACACTGATTCTTGCCAGAGGAGCCTTAGTTTCTGTGACTCTTTCTCTAAGAGTCTAATGCAGGGGCAGTCAGGAAACAGTATGCCTTTCACCCTCCTTCTTCTGCAGTTGCTCTCTTTGTTAAGCACGTTAGATGTGATAACAACTGGGATGGTTCATCCCCAAACCTCCTTCGCTCTTTTACAGCTTTCTCTAATGTCTGGGGCGCCCTGCTTTTAAATGTCATCTTCACCGTTCTTATGTTCTTTGGTCCCCCCAATTCAGTGTCGGTATACCTCCTGTCTGCTCCGTGTAGTGTCTTCAGGAATTGGGATGGGTCCTTCTCTGTCTTTTGTCATCACTGAGACAGTTGTCCAGGTGCCCCTTTCCTTAAGCCTGACAGGATGGATCACCGATAGTGTTCTGAAAGAGCAATCTGGATCTGCCATTGGAATAGTGTGTTAGTAGCAAGGGTTTTGTTTGGGTCTGCCGGATGGAGCGGAAATGCCTCCTCTCTAGCCTTATTCATCACCGCTCTCTTCATCTCTTGTTAGCAGTATATCCATCAGAGTCAGTGTCTCTCCCCCGAAAGGCTAATACATTGTGAAGACAGGTAAAGGATGCAGTCAGTAAGAGGAGATTTTCTCTGTGGGGGAGATTATTATTGTTTAGTTAAACCAGTCCAATCTTGAAAAAGAGTTGTGCATTGAAAGAGAACCAACTGGTAGCTTATTTATATTTAGATCGCTGATGGGGATTGTCAGTCAGGAAATTGGCTTGCTCTGGAGATGGTCCCATATTAGAATATGTTTTGGCCTTTGGTTCATAGTTAAAATTAGATCAGTTATTAAAGTTAGCCCCACCAGATTTTGCCAGTGGTCGGTGGTACACTCCCATCTGAGAACAGAGGGATTCACACATGCAGACACAAATGGCCTGGTTCTCAGCCTGGGAGACAGTGCTGGGATGATTCTTCTCCTCTCCACACTAGGTACGTTATCAACAGAATTCAAAATGATGATTTTTCACTCACAAAGATGGTCCAAAAGGAGGGGAAGGAGTTCCTAGCTAGTACCAGCACAGTGACTTACTACTGAAAGGCCAAACTCGGGACCTGCAGGTCTTGTTTCCTTGCTCCAGTAGGGTCAGTTGTGGAGGAGTCTGTGCTTCGGCAGGAATTTGGGGTAAATGGCTGCCTGGAGCAAATGGCCCTGAGCGGAGCTGTGGTATCTCACCTAGATTAATCAGTACAGCTCTGGGACTTGATACGCAGCAATGGAAACGGAGGAGGCTGTCTTCTCTCACTACCTGTCAGGGAGAGTCCAAAGGATAACATTTGTCATGCCTTAGTCCTTTTCACTCTTCTGGCTTCTGTCACACTATAGATGAAAGAAACCTTGAATTCAGCAAAATAGCATCACCCGCTCCATTATTGAAGGTAGTGAACAGCATTCTTTGGCAGACACAGTCTTGCTTCTCTGTGTTTTTATCGTACCTGTATGACAAACTGTAAATCTACATGATCAGCTCTTGGCTTTCTCTTCAAACCATGATCTCTCAGTTTTTGTTTGAGCTATTCTTCCAGATGCCTCCCATCTGCCTGTGTGAATTTTGACCAAATGCTTTTTAATGTGCTACAGTTTTTAATGTAGGACTCTACTCTCTTTCTAGAAATTGCTTTTGGCTTATTTCTGCCTTAATCTATTTCCTAAACAGCAGGGCTTCCTGGTTGTTATCCAACATGCATGTTACCCTTCATTTTATAATCATAAAAGCCTGTGTTTAATTTAACACATGGATAGAATAAAACTATACTCCAAGATTGCCCTACAGCTAAGGGAATCTATGTGATTAAGTTCTGATCACTGAAGTATAAGCTTACGTGTCTGTTTCACATGAAGTCTCATGTCTTACACAGTGATCAACACAGGATGCCCAGTAAATACTGTTGACCTACCGAGTCAATATGTCTCTCCACCTTCAGAGATGTTTTTCTTCTGATAGTTTCCCCCAGTTATTGAACTCTTACTCTTCAGGGCTGCTCTCACATGTATTCTGTGAGAAGTTTTCCTCATCTCCTTCCCTCCTATTTAGAATTATTTCTTCTTTCTCTGTCTTCCTGCCCCTTCCTTCCTTCCTTTCTCCCTTCCTTCCTTTCTTCTCTCTTTTTTTTTTTTTTTTTGAGACAGGGTTTTGCTTTCTAGTTCAGGCTGGCCCTGAGCTCACTCTGTAGCCCAGGCAAGCTTCATATTCAGCAATCTCCTGCCTTTGTCTCCTGAGTGCTGGGATTACAGTTGTGAGCCACCACCATGCCTGGCACTGTGGTATGGGGTACTGATTGCTGGTGGGTGTGAGTCACCACCCGGTATTGTATGTGGTTAATGTGGATTGAACCAACAACCTTGCACTTGCAAGGCAGGTGCCGGAACCACTGAGCTAAATCCCTGGCCCTGGAATTATTTCTTGTATTAGTATTTATATCTCAGCTCAGGCAGTCAAAGCTGATACTCATTTTCTTTATGATAGTAGTGTTCCTGTGGCTGCTATAAATGGCAAGATTGCTTGGATCTGAAGAGTACTGGTTAATTCGACCCAGCTATTCATCTTCACAATTTATAGTGGTGCAACTCATAAGAACCAAATCTTGGAAGTGGCCCATATCCATCCATAGATGAACAGATAAGGAAAATGTATTTATACACAGTGCAGTGTTACTCTGCCAAGGATAAGATTGTGTCATTTGTAGAAAAATGGATGCACCTTGAGACCATAATGTTAAATGAAATTAAAGCTTTAAATATCCCATGGTTTCTCATTATTTATTTTGCATCATTTTATTTATTAGGATATTTGTGTAATACATAATGTTTACATTCCTTGTGGGAAGTTGGTACATTCACATTTTACATCTGAATTCCGTTCAGCCCCTTTCCCTTCCTCTCCTTCCATTTCCTGGTCCACTTCCCATTTGGAAAAGTTTTATCTTTCTGTTTCTTATTATCTTTTATTTTGCTCTTTCATTTAGTTATACTTTATGTTTGTCTGAGAAACCCAAAGTAGAAAGCAAACTAGAAGATAGATAACAGGAAGTGAGGAGGTGGATCTTTCTCACAGGGGAAGGAGATCATGAGATGGAGGGAGGGGTGGAAGGGAAGATGAGCTGAGATGTGACGTGTCACCAACTCCCTGTGCTGAATGTCATCAGAAGTACTGCAGACATGCACGGGTACAAATAAAAATTTTAGAAAACAATACTGGTTAGTTTTCCATGACACTTTTTAGCATTGCTTAAAAAAAAAAACTTGGGCCAGAGATTTAGCTCAGTGGTTCCAGCGCCTGCCTCTTAAGCGCACAAGGCCCTGAGTTCGATCCCAGTAACCACATACAATGCTGGGCTTCGTGATTCATGCCCACCAGCAATCAATACCACATACCACAGTGCCAGGCATGGTGGCTCACGCCTGTAATCCCAGCATTCGGGAGGCAGAGGCAGGAGGATTGCTGAGTTCCAGGCTTGCCTAGGGTACATAGTGAGCTGAGGGCCAGCCTGAACTACAAAGCGAGACCCTGTCTCAAAAAAAAAAAAAAAAATCTTGCTTGCAGGGAGAAAAATATCTTGTATCAGTTTAGTAAAGACCTGTTTCCATTGGTGTGTGTGTTTAGTTGCGGGTTGTATATTTTTTATTTCTCACTGAGTTGATTGATTTTTTTTGCAAAATAAAAATGGCTACCAGAAAGTTAAAGATTAAAATAAAGATTACCAGCACGGAGGATTGTGGCCCGCCGGCCAGTCCCCACCCCACCCAGAGCTGCAGCTATAGGACTCAGGTCGCAGACCCCAGGCGCCATTACCACCGTGGAGGATTGTGGTCTGTCAGCCAGTCCCCACTCCACCCCGGAGCTGCATTGTGAGGACCCAGGCCCGAGAGGAGCCCTGAGCCATTTCCTGCATCCCTCCACACACACAGGAGCCTCACTGAGAGACCAGGCGAGATAAAAAAACAAGGGAATCTGACTTCTGTTTTGCCATCTACTCCTAGATCCCTCTATTCACCTCTTGTCTCCACACACTCTCCTGTCTTCCTGTCAGAACCAATATCCAGAAGTAAAAGACTCTTAAGCTGCCCTATCTCTTCTCCTGTACTATTGTAAGAAGGTGTGCAAAGTCTCCAGCTGTCTTACAGCATACAGTTGGTACGGTTTTATATATGCCCTTTTATCCTCTGTTATCCGCTGGCATATATGAGGCTCTCAAGTCTAGGTGATCTTTATAAATCTGCTAAGCCTATTTCATTCTCCTTCTCTCTCCCTACCTCCCTGATTCCCCAGTGACATTTTTTCCCAAAGAGTTCTGGGGGTACATTTACAATCTACATGTTGTATACACATTGCTGATTAATTCTAAATTTTGGCATATGGACATAGAGGTAACTCATGAGTTCAAAGTCTTCAGAATACAAATTATCAAAACTTTTCATTTCATTTACTGTGTTTAATACTGATATTTGCGCTGATTGTATTATGGTAACAAACATGATGTGATTGTTCTGTTCAAATACCTCCCATGATGTGTCAGAACTGAGAACTCTCAAGGGTCATTACAGATTCCAGGAGGACACCCCAAGAAGGTGCCACATCCAAAGGGCCCCACATAATAGAAAGAAAGAGGACTGCAACAAACACTACTGTGTCATCAGGCAAGGAAATAAACAAATAGCATTAGTAGCAAAAAAAGAGTAGAAATGACAAAAATATACCAAAAAACCAGACACAAAGATCACCACCACAGGGGAATTCAGAGAAAAGAGAAATAGAGCAAACTGAAACTCAAACACCAGGACTCTTGGAGATGGTAACTAAAGCAGATCTAGTAAAGTGGAAATCAGAACTCATCTCTGAGATCAAAACAGAGATACTGTCCAGAGAGAAAGACATCATTAAAGAAGAGATCAGTGAGATGATAGAATCCAAGATAGCAGAAGCAATGGAACCTTTTAAACAGCTTCAAGCAGAACTCCAGGTGATGATTAAGGAGAATGAAAGCTTGCGCAGTAGGATGAAAGGAGCAGAGAACTGAATCTCAGAGCACAGCATAGCAACCAATGAGTAGGAAAGGCATAATCTATGGAAGAGGGCAAGGGACCATGAGAAATCAATCCAACAGCTTCTAGATGACTCAAAGAAAAATAACATAAGACTGATTGGAGTCATTGAGGAAGCAGGAGACAGGGCAAAAGAGATAAAAAAATGTTCTCAGAGATAATGGTAGAAAACTTCACAGGAAAAGAAATGGACATGCAGATAAAAGAGGTCTATAGGACTCCAAAATGCTGTGACATAAAAATATCTAACCCAGACATGTAATTATCGAGATTCCAGATACACAAGAAAAGAATGAAATACTGAAAGCAGTGAGAGAAAGGAAGAAAATCACCTACAAAGGGAAGCCCATTAGGATCACAACAGACGTTTCAGCACACTCAACGCAAGGAGAGCCTGGAGGGAAGTATTTCAAGCATCGCAGGAAAACAACCTCCAGCCTAGACTGTTGTATCCTGCAAAACTATCAGAATAGATGGGGAAATACGATATTTCCATGATAAAGAACACCTGAAAACTTCACAAATATGAAACCTGCACTTCAAAACATTCTAAAGAACATCTTGCAAAAAACAGAAAATTCCATACCCACAAGACCCAACAGAGTGAACTCACTGGGGCAAATCAGAAACTAAATAGAAAAGGGGAAAAGCAAAGAAGGAAAGAACCAAGAACAGGAAAACATGGCAGCTCTGAATATATCCATATCAGTCATAACCATTAATGTCAATGGACTCAGCAGGCCAATTAAAAGACACAGACTAGCAGATTGGATCAAGAAGCAAGATCCTACAATCTGCTGCATACAGGAAACACACCTAATTCAGAAGGAAACCCATAGACTGAAAATAAAGGGTTGGAAAACAATCCTCCACACCACAGGAAATGGCAAAAAAGCAGGAGTGGCTGTCTTGTTTGCAGATAAAATAGATTTCAAACCCAAACTGATTAAAAGAGATAAAGAAGGTCACTATATTCTCGTACAGGAAACTATCCAAGAGAAAGAAATAACACTCATAAATATTTATGCACCAAACTCTAATGTACCCAGCTACATAAAACAAACATTACTGGACATGAAAATCCAGATAACCACCAATACAATAGTAGTAGGGGACTTCAATACTCCACTATCACAAATTGACAGATCAACTGGACAAAGAAGCAATAAGGAAATACTTGAACTAAATCAAACTTTTGAGCAAAAGGATTTAATTGATGCTTACAGAATATTTCACCCTACAAAGCCAGAGTATACCTTCTTCTCAGCTGCTCATGGATCATTCTCCAAAATAGATCACATTCTAATTCATAGAACAAGCTTAAGTAAATGCAAAGGAATTGAAATTATCCCCTGCATACTATCAGACCATAGTGCCTTGAAACTGGAGCTGAATAGCAAAAGAAGTTCCAAGATCCTCATAAACACATGGAAACTGAACAACACTCTGTTGATCAACCAATGGGCCACAAGAGAAATTAAAGAAGAAATCAAACAGTTTCTACAACTAAATGACAACCCTAGTACAACATACAGGAACTTATGGGACACAATGGAAGCAGTTCTATGAGGGAAATTCTTAGCAATGAATGCCTACACTCAGAAAATAGAGCAAACTGAAATAATCTAATGATGAACTTCAGACAATTAGAAAAAGAGGAACAAGACAAACCCAGAGATCCTACTAGGGAGGAAATTATTAGGATCAGAGCAGAAATTAATGCAATGGAGACAAAGAGAACAATACAAAGAATCAATGAATCAAAGAGTTGGTTCTTTGTAAGGATAAATAATATCGACAGACCCTTAGCCAACCTTATCAAACAAAGAAGGGAAAAGGCTCAAATCCATGCTATAAGGAATGAAAATGGGGAAATCATCACAGATCCAGAGGAAGTCCCAAGGATAATAAACACGTACTTTGCAAATTTGTACTCCAAAAAGATGGAAAATCTAGAAGAAATGGATAGATTCCTAGACACATGAACTTCCAAAGCTGAACAAAGAGGATATAATAATGTTAAACAATCCAATATCAATCTGTGAAATTGAAAATATAATAAAAAACCTACCAACAAAGAAAAGCCCCAGTCCTGATGCCTTCACTGCTGAATTCTACAAAACTTTTAAAGAAGAGTTAATACCATTACTTCTCAATCTTTTATGAAATTGAAGGGGAAGCAGTGTGGAGAGCCAAAGGGCAACTGCGCCCAAAGATGGTGCTGAGGAAGTAGATCAGGCGGCCTGAGCCTCTGAATAACAAGTCCATATTAGGCATTGCATGATCAGCTGGTTTGCTTCCGCGATACGGCCGCCTGTCCTGCAGAGAGAGCCGCAACCATGGAATGCAGGCTTGGGCTTTATTGTTATTACCACCACCACCTGTATAAGCCATGGGGGACTTCCCCCCGAGCACGGGTAATGTCAATCGGGGCCTGCAATCAGCTGCTGCATGCGGAACTCGTGGAACCCTGGTTGCCACGTTTCCTCCAGGCATTGGCCTGTGGATATATATGCTGGGAGATGCTTGTAAGATGAGCTTTTGCTCGAGTGCACGTTCCTGAATAAAACAGCAGAAAGAAGAGTTCGCGGTCACGTCTTCCTTGCTGGTCGAGGGGGAAGTGACAAAGCAGTACTCCCCAAATCATTCCTTGAAGCAACAATCACCTTGATTCCAAAGGCAGAGAAAGATCCCAGTGAAAAAGAAAACTACAGGCCAATCTCTCTAATGAACATTGATACAAAAATCTTCAATAAAATACTGGCAAACAGAATACAGAGAGTTACCAAGAAAATCAAACACCCTGATCAAGTTGGATTTATCCCAGAGATGCAAGGCTGCTTCAACATATGTAAATCAATAAATGTAATACACTATATTAACAGACTTAAGGACAAAAACCATATGATCACCTCAATAGATGCAGAAAAAGCATTTGACAAAATCCAACACCCATTCACGATCAAAACCCTATAGAGAATCAGAATCGATGAACTTTTTCTCAATCTGATACAAGCTATTTATGAGAAACCAACAGTCAGCATCATACTTAATGGGCAAAAACTGAAACCTTTTACACTAAGGTCAGGAATGAGACAAGGATGCCCGCTGTACCACTCTTATTCAATATAGTACTGGATACATTAGCCATAGCAATCAGGTAAGACAAAGATATAAAAGGAATAAAGATAGGAAAGGAAGAAGTTAAACTGTCATTATTTGCTGATGATAAGATACTCTATCTACAGGATCCTAAAAACTCAACCAAAAGACTGCTAGACTTAATTACCAAATTTAGTAGGGTTGCTGGATACAAGGTCAGTGCTCAAAACTCAACAGCCTTTGTCTACCCAAACAACAGACTCACTGAAAGAGAAATTGGGGAGGCAATCCCTTTCACAGTAGCACCTAGAAAAATGAAATATCTAGGAATCAATCTAACAAAGTAAGTGAAAAACCTCTACTTTGAAAATGATAGGACTCTGAAAAATGAGATAGAAAAGGATATCAGAAAGTGGAAAGACATCCCTTGTTCCTGGGTAGGGAAAACCAACATTGTCACAATGGCTCTACTTCCACAACTACTATACAGATTCAACACAATTCCAATTGAAGTCCCAACACTATACTTCACATAGCTAGAGAAAACAATCCAAAAATTCATCTGGAACCACAAGAGACCCAGAATAGCAAAAACAATTTTAAGCAACCATGACATGGCAGGGGGTATTACAATCCCCAACCTAAAACTCTACTGTAAAGCCGCTGTGATAAAAACTGCATAGTATTGGCAAAGTACCAAACCCAAGGACCAGTGGAATAGATTAGAAGACCCAGAAACAACCCCGGATACACTAAGCCACCTTATCTCTGACAAAGGAGCCAAACATCCTCAATGGAAGAAAGACAGCCTCTTTAACAAATGTTGCTGGAAAAACTGGGCTTTAACTTGCCCCAAACTAAAGCTAGACCTATCTCTTTCACTATGCACAAAACTAAATTCACAATGGATTCAAAACTTAAATATTAAAACACAAACAAACCTGCTAGTAAACAGGTTAGGTAAAACTCCTGGAGATGTTGGCTTAGGCAGAGACTTTATGAATAAAACCTCTATAGCACAAGAACTAGCAGAAAGAATCAACAAATGGGATCTCATGCTACTGAAAAGCTTCTGCACAACAAAAGAAGTCACTGGCACCGCTAAAAGACAACCAACAACGTGGGAAAAAGTCTTTACTAGCTGTTTGTCAGACAAAGGGCTATTATCTACAATATACAAGGAACTTAAACAGATCAGCCTCCCCAAGTTTAAAGACCCAATTAAAAAATGGGAATCTGAAATGAACAGACACTTCTCAGAGGTAGAAGTCAAAGCAGCCAAGAAGCATATGAAGAAATGTTCAATATTGCTGGTCATTCGAGAGATGCAAATGAAAACAACACTGAGATTTCATCTCACTCCACAAAGAATGGTGGCTATCACAAAATCAACCAACGATAAATGCTGGCATGGCTGTGGGGAAAGGAACCCTTCTCCACTCTTGGTGGGATTGCAGACTTGTGCAACCGTTGTGGAGATCCACGTGGAGATTCCTCAGAAAACTAGGACTAGAGGTCTCATTCAACCCTGCTATCCCCCTGCTAGGAGTATACCCAAAGGAATTTTAAAAATCACATTGGAATGACAGATGTACACCCTTGTTCGTAGCAGCTCAATTCGTGATAGCCCAATTTTGGAAATAACCCAAATGCCCATCAACTGAAGACTGGATAAAGATTAGAAAAAAAAAAAAAACTGGAGTATTATTCTGCCGTAAAGAATAACAAGATTGATTCATTTATGTGCAAATGGAGACACCTGGAGGACATACTAATAAGTGAAAAAAATAGAACACAGATATACAAATAAGGATTTTTTCTTTGAGATAAGTACCTGTAGAAGTAAAGGAGCTCTAGAATGTATGATAGTTTTTGTAGAATGGGAAATACCCAAAAGGAATTTGGTGTGGGAACATAATGAGGGGAAGGAATAAATATGATTTGGAAAAAAATAAAAGTGTGTATATAATGTACCAATAAAGTTTACTGAATAATAAAAAAAAAGGTTAAAAAAGTACACGTTCACACCCTTGCTTTCCACAGGAGACTAAATTTTCATCAGATAGTCATCTCATCATGGGACAGAAGTGGGGGAATTGGTTGAATGTTGTCAGTGATCAGAGGATGATGGTTTGGATGCTTCTGCACGAAATAAATCTGTTCGCCTCATTATGCTGCTTTGAGAAGAATTTTCTAAGTACTGGATTCCCTGCATTTCAGCAACTCATCTGTCCATGCTGGGGATTAAACCCGGGGCCTCCTTTTACATGCTACAGGTAACATCCCTTGTTGTCCATGAGCTACTTAGTAGAGATTGGCTATGTTTTCTGTCAGTTGCGCTTTAGTCATTCCTTCCTGAGTGTCCTGCCATTCACTTTGATTCACGTTTGATTCTCATGTGCTTGGGCCTGACATTAAAAAATGAGTTTTTCAACAGCCACCCGTCATCTTCACTGTGTATGGAGATGCAGTAATTACAATTCTCAGAGACTATTTTTGGCCTAGGACATCCCTCTATGACCTATCCTGTAGATGATGTTACCATAACTATTTATTGTTTTTACAAGACTTTGTGAATTTTTAATGTTCCTGAGAGCTCAGGTCCTGTGTAATTATCAAGCCATTGTCTATGTGGTAAAACAGTATCTTCTCATTATCTGTTCCTTTTCATAGATTGCCCTGTTTTTTAATTGTTTAGATCCTTATTTGTTTAAACACTGAACTCTTTAGTGCAATGAACTACTTTCATTCAGGACTCTAAATAGAAAAGAGCACACAATGAATTTTATGTTTTTAGGAGAATTACAGCCCACAGCTGAAAATCTATTCCTAGACTTCTTAGAGTGCTTAGGTTAAAGAATTGCTAAGTCATTTGAGTAGTTTTAGTTTATAATATGATATTTATAGATATTGAGAGCTCCACACCCAAAACAGTGCATTTAGAAATATACATGTGCTGTCAGGTGAGGTAACAGCCATCTCTAATCCCAGCACTGTGCTAGAGGCTTACTCCAAAAACGTGTCCATACCATATTTCAAGGCTTTTTCTCATTTTTTTTCCCTAAGTAGCTCATAGTTTTAGTTTTTACATTAAGGTATTTGATCTATTTGGAGTTGACTTTTGCATAGAAGAAGAGGTAAAAAAAGTTTCAGTGTCTGTTGACCTTTTGAGACAGGGTCTCACTATAGAGTCCAGAGTGGAAGCCTCAGACTCCAGTGAGCTTCCCGAATGCTGGGATCACAGGTGCTGCTCATGGGAATACTCAGTTCTCCCGGCACCATTTACTGAAGAGGCTGCCCTTACTCCAGTACAATGTCTTGTTCTTCATTGAAAATCAGTGGGACGTAAATGCATACTGTTGTTTCCGGAAATTCTGCTTGATTTCATTAGTGTATGTATCTGTTTTTATGCCAGTGTAGTGTTTCAATTACTATAGTTTTGTAGAATTTTTTTTTTTTTTGAGACAGGGTCTCGCTTTGTAGTTCAGGCTGGCTCTGAGCTCATTATGTAGTCCAGGCAAGCCTCGAACTCAGCAATCCTTCTGCCTCTGCCTCCCGAGTGCTGGGATTACAGACATGAGCCACCATGCCTGGCACTGTGGTATGTGGTATTGATTGCTGGTGGGTGTGAGTCTCCACGCCCAGCATTGTATGTGGTTACCAGGGATCGAACTCAGGACTTTGCCCTTGCGAGGCAGGCACCGGAACCACTGAGCTAATCCTCCGGCCCTTGTAGAATATTTTTAAATCAGGGTGGCACCTCCAACATTGTATTTTGTGCTCAATTGCTTTGGCTTCTGTGGGTTTTTTTGTATTTTGATATGAATTTTAGGATTGTTTTCTAATTTTATGAAGAATGTTTTTGATATTTGATAAGGGATTTATAGTAAATCCCTTATTTACTATATCTGTAAATCACTGGGTAATATGAAGTTTATAACAATATTGATTTTTGTAGCCCATGAATATAAAGTCTTTCTATTATATATTCTTTTCAGTTTCTTTCATCTGGATTTTATAATTTATAATTTATAGAGGTCATTCACTTACTTTATTAAATGTATTCCTAGGTATTTTTTCTTTGTGGCTGTTGTGAATAGGCATGGGCAGGCTCTCATGATTTCTTTACTTCTTGTTATTGGTGGATCAGTTCTAATAGTTTCAGTTCATTTAAGACGAAGTCACACTGTTTAGTTCAGGGTGGTCTTGACCTCACTGTGTAGCCCAGGCTGTCCTGGAACTCTCAGTGACTGTACTGCCTCACCGGCTCTCTGACAATCCTTTGATGGGATCTCTAGCTTTCTGTTCCTGTTTGTTGCTCTTTATTTCTGTCTTCCCTGGTGCTCGGCTAGGACTTCTATGTTGTGTTGAGTAAGAATGATAAGGTAGACTGAACATATAGTTTAGAGATGGAACATCTCCCTACATGTGGAAGACCTGGGTTCAGTTCCCAGCACCTCAAGGTGTGTGTGTGGGAGAGTGGAAATAAGATAGACAAACCTGAAAGTAAACAAGCAGAACAAGAAAGATGAGAGCCCACATTCTGGGGACTGTTCCCAATCTTAGAACAGCTTTCAGCTTTTCTGCATTCAGTACGATGTTCCATTTCCAGTAGTGTCAAAAGTCGTAACATATTTAGGAATAAGTGTAATGTGTTTTCTCTAAACTTATCTCTATATAAATTCAGTATAATCCTAATAAAAATTTCAGTAGATTTTTAAAAAATATAAAATAATAAACTGATTTTTAAAATTTATAGAGAGGTAAATACCTTGGGTTAGCTGAAGCACTTTTGTAAAAGGTGAACAAAATTAGAGAAATTATAGTAGCTGATGGAAAAAATTATAATTCTACCCTAATCAAGACAGTGTGGGATTGATGAAAACTAGTGTTTTGGTTTTTTCTGTGGCAGGACCTCACTTTGTAGTTTGGACTGGCTTTGAATTCATTCTGTGGCCCAGGCTGGACTCCTCCTTTTGCCTCAGTCTCCTGACTGCTGAGATACAGGTGTGTACCACCACACCTGGCTTGTGCCACTGTGCCCGGCTTTGATTTTGACAACAGTACCAAGGCAGTTCAATGAAGAAGGAAAGGCTTTGAGCAAATGAGTCAGAAACAGCGGGCTAACTGTATAGAGAAAATGAACCTTAACTCCTGTTTTACACTATGCACAAAGTCTAATTTGAAATAGATAAGGCATATATAAAAATTAAAAAAAATAAAATTTCCAGAAAACCAACCCCAAACAAAAGCTTGTGGACATGGAATAGGCAAAGTTCTTTAGATCAAAAATCTTAAAGCACACAGGGAAAAATCGTAGATATTTGGACTTTTATCAAAGTCAAGAAATTTTGTTCTTGGAAGATACCATTATGAAAATGAAAAGGGGCTGAGGACGTAGCTTGGTGGTAGAGTACCTCATTAAGATATATGATCCTTTGGTGCGATGCCCAAGATTTTTTGAAGAGAGTCACAGACTAGGTGAAGCTATTTGTATTACATATACATATATACATATATTTAAATATACATAACAATCTCTTACAACTAAATAAAAACCACCTAATAAGTAATGCATAAAAGATTTGAGTAGATACTTCACTGAAGAAGATGATTGTAGGGTTATGAGAAGGTGCTCGCTAGCTTTAACCAGAGGGAAATGGAAAGGAAATCCACAGAGATGCCAGAAGATCCCCCATTCGAATGGTTGAAATGATGGAGACTTACAGATGTATCTGTTGCAAATATGGAGCAACTGGTATTTTCTGGTGCTGCTGGTGGGAATGTGCTATACCACAAAGTCTTTAAAAAATGGGCAACTTAGAAAGTTGAACACCCATTTGCTTATAAAACTCAGCCTTCTCTTAGATATTTCCCTAATATAAATGGA
Organism: Thryonomys swinderianus; assembly: GCA_004025085.1. Taxonomy (NCBI): domain Eukaryota; kingdom Metazoa; phylum Chordata; class Mammalia; order Rodentia; family Thryonomyidae; genus Thryonomys; species Thryonomys swinderianus. The sequence goes on from PVIC010021190.1 coordinate 27,942, forward strand.
AACGTATATCCACAAAGTATTTATTTATTGTTCATGGAAGCTCCTTTTATGATAGCAAAACTAAGCAATGTGCACATTCACAAATGAGAAAATGGATAAACAAAAAGTAGTATTTCCACATAATGGAATACAGAAAACCAGCGTCTGATACACATAAATGAATTACAGAATAATTACGATGAGTGAAAGCAGCGACATTCAAGAGGGTACATACTGCATGATTCTAATCACAAGGAGTTCTGGAAAATGCAGACTAATTTATAATAATGGAAAGCAAATCAGTGGTGGTTGTAGTGAGGGGTGGGGGTGGGGCTTGTAGTGTGTGAGGAACCTTTCAGAGCTGATGGAAATATCCTGTGTCTTGGTTGTAGCAGCTTCAGAAGTCATCAACTTACATAGTTGAAATTATGCTTCAGTTACACTGATAAAAGGAGGACACTGCTGGTGGAGGTCGCTCTGTGAAACTCAGGTGAGAATTCAAAATAGGACAAGTATTTGGGCATCGAAGTCTCTGCATCTGTGCACCTGGACACCGAATGCCTGTCACAGTCTCGTGGGACATGTCATGTGTATCGTACAACATCACAAACAACCAAAGTGGGGTTTTTTTTTTTGACTTCTAATTAAAAGATTATTAAGTTGTCATCAATGGTAAATAAAAATCATTTTTCATTTAGTTTAAATAGGAACATTTATATTAGTTTCTCCCTCTGAAACCTTTTGGGTGATATGGATTCATGGTATAGTTGGTATACCAGTATGCTGGTATAGTTAGTGTCCAGAGTCTTTCTGTTTCCCTTTTCCTTTCCTTCCTCCCTCCCTCCCTCCCTCCCTCCCTACTCCCTCCCTCCCTCTTTCTTTTCTTTTCTTTTTTCTTTTATTTCTTTGTTTCTCTGTTTCTTTCTTCCCTCTCTCCCTCCCTCTTTCCTTTCCTTTCCTTTCCTTTCCTTTCCTTTCCTTTCCTTTCCTTT
>PVIC010021191.1:0-28817 GCA_004025085.1 Thryonomys swinderianus
TATGTGGTTACCGGGGATCAAACTCAGGACCTTGCGCTTGCGAGGCAGGTGCCGGAACCACTGAGCCAACCCTCCGGCCCTAGTTCTTTTATTTAGATATGGAAGAAACATTCTCCAGGATATACTAGTAAGTGTAAAAAACACAGTTCAGAAGAGTATACTTACTATTTGGGTAATACATAAAACAAGAAAAATTTATAGATATATTTGTATGGAATCTCACTGGGATGCTGTCAAATATGGAATGTGATTGCTCACTCCCAGGCATTATTGAAGATTGAATACTGGGACTCCTGGATTTTAGGCAAGAGTGCTTACACTCCTAGTTTTCATTAATTTATTTTTTTGAGCCATGGTCTTTCTGTGTGGTTTAGGCTGTCTTGAACTCACTGTATAGATACTGAATTCACAGTGATCCTCCAGCCTCCTGATTGATGGAATTACAGGTGTGTGCCACTATGCTTGAGTGGAATTTTTTAATTTTTTTTTTGAGACAGAGTCTCACTTTGTAGTCAGGCTCACGGCAATCCTCCTGCCTCTGCCTTCTTAGCCCTGGGATTACAGGTGTGAGCCACCAGGCCTGGCCGTTTTGAGTGCAATTTTTTTAAAGAGGGGATTTTGAAGCCTGAAGGTGAACCAGAGGTCTCAGTGTAAGAGTGAGACTTTATTCATTGTATTCCTTTTATTTTGTTTATTCTTCCTCCTTTTACCCCATTGAGTATGTATTGCTTTTCAATAATTAAAAACATAAAGAACCTCTACTGCTCTTAGCTTTTTTAAAAGAGCAGTTATATGTTAATTGCCAGAGGTAATTGATTTAGAATGTAGGTATTTTGAAAATTCAAAATAATACTGCTGAATGTATTTTAAGATTTAAAATAATATCCCAACATATACCTACATTTCCTTACCAGGATGTCTCATAGGTTCTACAGAATAATAAATGTACTTTATACTCTTGTCTTGCAGCTCTGAACAGACTTCCAAGAGAGTACATTTATTCTGATACTAACCCCCTCCAAAGGCTATTTTAGTGTATTAAAATAAGCCTAAATTATTCTTCCTAGCCTAAGAAGTTTGGAGCTCCATAAACCTAGTTCATATAGTGAGGTCTTTGAAAAACGAGGGACTTAATTCTGAATATGCATGCTGGTTTATATTATTTATTTAGAGTGTCATTTGAGTTTACCTCTGACTTAATTTTTGTAAAATAATCTTATCTCTAAAATGGTAGAAGTTCTAACTTGCATAAAATGGTAATAATAATATTCATATATTTTTTCCAAATATTTATAATCAGTATGTTTGCTCTGAAGTTTTTTTTTTTTTTTTTTGTACTAGGGATCTCAGGATTTTGTGCTTGCCAGGCAGATGTGGCACCACTGAGCTACATTTAAGGGCTTATTTTTTTTATTTTTTTGAGACGGTCTCACTCTGTAGTTCAGGCTGGCCCTGACCTCACTATGTAGCTCAGGCAAGCATCGAACTCTGCAATCCACATGCCTCTGCCTCCTAAGTGCTGGGATTATAGGTGTGAGCCACCAAACCTGGCACTGTGGTATGTGGTACTGATTGCTGATGGGCATGAGTCAACACGCCCAGTATAGTTGTATGCGGTTACCGGAGACTGAACCTGGGACCTTGCCTAGCCGCTGGAACCTCTGAGCTAAATCTCCTGTCCTTAAAGGCTAATTTTTAATTTTAGTAGTACTAAAAATGAATTTTTGAAATCTGACTCTGTAAAAGAAAAAAAAAAGGATAACCCCATGTAGTATACTACAATATTGTATTTTCCTTCTGAGGTCATTGGGATAAAAAAGGAAAAAAAGGCCAGTTTTATTTGCTCAATTGTATTTCTATGTATATTGATTCCCAGGTGTAGAATTTTTTTTTTTTTTTGAGACAGGGTCTCGCTTTGTAGTTCGGGCTGGCTCTGAGCTCACTATGTAGCCCAGGCAAGCTTCGAACTCAGCAATCCTCCTGTCTCTGCCTCCCAAGTGCTGGGATTATAGGTGTGAGCCACCACGCCCGGCCCAGGTGTAGATTTGAGAATTGCTTAGTGCTTGTTCATACATGCCAGTCACACTAATGTCTTAGATCTATTTCCCAGAGTTTCATAATTTCCAAAGGTTCTTATAGATAGCTCCTCACTGGAGCCAAAACATCAAGCCAGACTCCAAAAGAGGATTTTTTTGCTAGGGGAGGGGATGTTTTTATGTCTAGTTTAAAAAGTAGCATGCAATTTGCTTTATGCTCTAAAAATACATTGTATGGGAGAGAAAAGGATATTCTTCTGTCCAAAATGGACAGCTCTCTCCTGTGTGGTACGGAATAGTCAGAGACACTCAATGACACTGAATTCCTATCCTTTATAGTAATCAATAGGCATGTGTAGGAAAAGGGCTAAATTTACTAATGGACACTGATTTAACTCTTTACCTAATCTTTAGTGAAATATGCAATACTTACAGAATTAAACAAGCTTTTTGTTTTGTTTTTAGTTAGATGCTTTTCCCCCCTGTAATTACATGAGATTGGAAGCTTGAATTCTTCCTAGAAGATGTCTTCAGGTTTGTTTGTTTGTTTAGTATTAGGATCTAAACCCAAGACTCTTTTTATTTTTTGTTTTTAATTTTGAAACAAAGTCTTGCTAAGTTGCTCCGTGGGCTATTCTGCTTCAGTCTCTTATGGTGCTGGTGTTACTGGTAGCCACCATGATGCCTGGCTGCCTATTAAGGTTAAGATATCTGGTAGTCAATTTAAGCTAAATACCTGAAACAGTCTTCTTGACATCCCCCTGCCCAGAAGCCCTCTCCCCACTCTCACCTACTTTATTAGATCCACCCAGTTGCTCAAATAAAAAGAACAACACTGCATGCCATTCTTTAGATTTAATGTAGCTCCAGGTCCTCTTGCTCCTGTTGTTTGGACTCAGGTATGGCCATTGCCCCTCCCTAGTTGAAGTGTAATAATCTGTCCTGTGGACAGCTTGTGTCTTGACCTGTTGTTATTTAGATGCTTCTTGTTGACCTAAATCATCCTTCCTGCTAGAGTGTCACTTGACTCTTTCAAAGTTGTTAAAAGAATGTTCAAAACAGTCTTTGGGCTGATTCTCAAGTGGAGATGGACAGAGATTTGCTGCCAGTCTTGTCTTTTCTCTTGACTTGTGCAGCCAGCCTCTCGATTGCTGCTCTGTGCCTGCCTCTAGCTGTACCTCTAGAAGCCTTGGGGCAGCTTGCCAGTGGTCTTTGTCAAGCAGAGCCTAGCGGGGCTCCTGCCCAGGATAGCATTGTAGAGTGGCAAAGAGAGCCCAGGGAACCAGACTGAAGATTGGCCTTTGAAAGTGTCAGGATGGGAGATACTCTTTTCTGATCTGGAGCACCTTGTGTTCTGTACAGGGACAGCACAGTGGTCGCCTCTTAGCTCTCACAGCCTTTCCATAGTGGGCCGTACCATCATCATCTCCTGGTATCACTCATTATCTTTAGTACCATTGCTAGCCAGCCAGTCGCTCAGAATGGGAACTTGGCAATTTTTTGATTTAACATATTTATTAAATCTCTTATGTGTACAGCTGTGTAGACTATAAGGAGTTAAGGCATTAAGACATTTCAATGTGAGATGAGTTCAGATCAATTTTTTTTAATCAGTAGGAAACACCTTGTTAACAGCACAGATACACACACACACAGACACACACGCACATGAAAAACACTTTTGCTCCTCCTGTGGGGCAGGGTAAGGGCAGCGGCAAGTGTGGTCTGCATAGTACCACCCTCCTTTCTCCCTCACTGCCTTTAGCAGGGTAAGTAGATGTTAGCCCCTCTGGAAGAGCAGCTCCTTCTGGCCCACCATGGGTCCCTGATTGTGGATCCCAGGCTGCCCAGTCCATTGTCCAAGCCCAAATCACAAATGTAGGGGGCGTGGTGGCTGGTTTCCTATCAGCTCACTTTGATGGTCACTGTCCCTGGGGGCCTGAGCTGTGGCTTTAGGTCTGCAGAGTCCTGGCCCAGCAGATCTATTTTGCTACAGGTATGGGTGAGTCTTAATATATTGGCTTTGTACTTGTAGGGTTTTGTTTTGTGTATTTTGTTTGAGTTGTTTTTGCTCACCTTAGAGTGTATCTCAGACTCCTAGTTTAAATTTTGGAGTTGGGGATTTAGATCAGCAATGCAGTGAGGTCCTGAGTTTGATCCCTGGTTCAAAATTTTTTTTATTTGGATCCTTCTGAAGGTTTTTGTACTGAGATTATGATAGTCTGCTATTAGCATTTCAGTATCCAGCTGTGATACACAAGTACATTCAAAGAAAGGATTTTGATTAGAGAGATGAAGTGCCACTTGCCTGTACATTTGTAGTATTGTGTAACTAAGGGACCTCACAGATGGAATTGACCACCATATATATATGGGGTGTGTGTGTGTGTGTGTGTTTGTACACACATTTTTTTTTTTTTTGAGGCAGGGTCTTGCTTTGTAGTTGAGGCAGGCCCTGAGCTCACCATGTAGCCCAGGCAAGCCTCGAATTTAGCAATCCTCCTGCCTCTGCCTCCCAAGTGCTGGGATTACAGGCATGAGCCACCACTCCTGGCACTATGGTATATGGTACTGATTGCTGGTGGGTGTGAGTCACCACACCCAGTATTGTTGTATGTGGTTGCTGGGGACTGAACCAGGGATTTTGTGCTTGCTAGGCAGGCGCAGGAACCACTGAGCTAAATCTCCAGCCCTGTACACACATTTTTAAAGTACATATTTGCAATACATAATGTTTAAATTCCTTGTGTGGAGTTGGTACTTGTACATAGCACAATTCTTTTTATCATCCACTTTCCCTTTTTTCCTTCCTCTCCTCCTCCGTCTCCTGATCTCCTTTCTATTTGAGAATGATCTGTCTCCTTACTTCTGCTATCAATCTTTATTTTGCTCTTTACTTATAAGATGGGTTTCTCATATAAGAGGAACCATATAATATTTAAGCTTATTTCACTTAACACTGTGGTCCTAGAGTGCATCTATTTTTCTACAAATGACTCAAGTTTATCTTTATGGTAGAGTACACTCCATTGTGTATAAATACCACATTTTCTTGATTGATTCATCTGTTGACATAGAGACTGCTTCCAAGATTTAGGTATTATTAGGTATATTGCTGTAAACATGAATGTGCATGTGTCACTGTAGTATGAGGTCATTAATGCTTTTGGGAAATAGGGAAATAGCTGGGTCAGATTGACTTGCGCCCTCCCCTCTCCTCCCCTCCCCTCCCCTCTCCTCTCCTCTTTCTTCTCTTTTCCTTTGCTTTCTTGCTTTCTGTTGCTACATTCCTGGTCCTGAAATAGAATTTCTAAATTGTTTTTTTTTTAAAGAATTTCCATTGTAGCTGTACTAGTTTATATTTCCACCAACAATATATGTGGGAGGGTTCCTTTTTCCTCATAGCCTTGACAGCATTTGTTATTTTCTTGATGAGGCCTTTCTTTCTGGTTAAGTTGTAATCTCAGTGTTGTTTTAATCTTCATTCCTCTAATGGCTAGTGATGTTGAACATTTCTTCATGTATTTATTGACTGTTTGTACTTCTGTGAAATGTCTGTTCATTTTACTTGCACATTTTTTGATTCTTTTATTGGGGGGAGTCTGATTGTTTTTTAATTCTTTTTTTTTTTTTTTTGCTTTTTGGAGACAGGGTCTCGCTTTGTAGTTCAGGCTGGCCCTGAGCTCACTATGGTGCTCAGGCAAGCCGCCGCGAACTCAGCAATCCTCCTGTCTCTGCCTCCCGAGTGCTGGGATTACAGGCGTGAGCCACCACGCCCAGCATTATATGTGGTTACCAGGGATTGAACTCAGGTCCTTGCGCTTGCAAGGCAGGCGCCGGAACCACTGAGCTAACCGTCCGGTCCTGTTTTTTAATTCTTAATATATTCTAGATATAGTCCTCTGATGAATAGTTGGAAAAATATTTTTCTGTTCAGTAGGTTTACTTTTCACTGTGTGGCTTTTTTGGGGTTTTGTTGCGCATAATCTTTTAAATTTGATATCCTATTTGTTGATTCTTACTGATAATCCTGTGCAACTGAGATTCTATTCAGAAAGCCCTTGACTATGCTTATTTCAAGAGTTTTACCTATTTTATTTTCAAGCAAGTTAAGTTCTGTTAGTTCATTGATCTATTTTGATGTTATCAGATCATCAGATGTATGGATCTACTAAATCTTCTGCATGTGGATATCCAGTTTTCCTAGCACTGTTTAGAAGGTGCTGGTTTTCTTCCAGTGCATGTTTTTGGATCCTTTTAAAAAACGAAATAGGTATATGTGCCTAGAGTTGTTTCTGCTGCATCTATTTTTTTTTTTTTTTAAGACAGGGTCTCGCTTTGTAGTTCAGACTGACCCTGAGCTCATTATGTAGCCCAGACAATCCTGGAACTCAGCAGTCCTCCTGTCTCTGCCTCCCTAGTGCTGGTATTACAGGCATGAGCCACCATGCTGGGCACTGTGGTATGTGGTATTGATTGCTGGTGGGCGTGACTTTCCACACCCAGCATTGTATGTGGTTACCGGGATCAAACTCAGGACGTTGGCTTGCGAGGCAGGCACTGGAACCACTGAGCTAAATCTCCGGCCCCCTGCTGCATCTGTTTTGTTCCACTAATCTACATTCCTATTTTTTTGTGCCAGTACCATGCTGTTTTAATCACCCTAGCTTTTATAGTCTAATTTGAAGTCTGGGATTGTGATGCTATTTCCTTTGCTTTTATTACCCGTAATTGCTTTTGTTATTCTGGCTCTCTTTGTTCTATATAAAATTCTGAATTGTATTCTCTAGATTTGTGAAAAATGGCATTGACATTTTGACTAGAATTGCATTAAATCTTATCAGTTTTGAAAATATAGCTATTTTGGTTCTATTTGTTCTGCCTGTGCAGAAATGGATGATCTTTCCATTTTCTGATGTTCTCACTTTACTTTTCTAAAGTGATATAATTGTCATTATAGAGGTCTTCCACTTTTTGTTTAGGTTAATATCTAAGTATTTAATTTTTTTGATACTACTGTGAATGGTATTTTCTGGGTTTTTTATTGAGTTCATTATTAGTATATAGGAATGCTATTGATTTTTGTGTGTTTATTTTGTATCCTGCTATATTGCTGAATTTGCTTCTTAATTCTAGAAGTCCTTTGGGGAAGTTTAAAGTCTGGGATTGCAATGTCTCCCACTTTCTTGTTACTTGCTTTTGCTATTCTGAGTCTCTTCTGGTTTCATATGAACTTCAGGATTGTTATCTCCAGTTCTCTGAAGAACACGGTTGATATTTTGATTGCGATTGCACTAAATCTATGTGAACATTTGGAAGTTGGGCCATTTTGACTACTGGTTCTTCTTATTCAGGCACAGGAAATATTTCTGCATTTTCTGATTCCTCTTTGATTTCTTTTTCAGAGTACTGTAGTTTTCATTGTAGAGGTCTTTCACTTCCTTATTATGTTAATTCCTAAGTATTAAATTTTTCTTGGTGCTATTGTGAATGGTATTTTTTCCTTATTTTTTTTCAGTGAGTTTATTATTGGTATACAGGAATGCTATTAATTTTCCTCTGTTAATTCTATATCTTGTTAATTACTGAATTTGGTAATTCTAAGAATCTTTGGTAGATTTTTTTAATAGGATGAGATCCCACTTGTTGATTCCTTCTGCTAGTTCACATGCTATAGACGTTTTGTTCATAAAGTTTTTCCCTAAGCCAGCGTCTCCAAGAGTTCTACCTAACCTGTTTTCCAGTAGGTTTAGTGTTTCTGTTTTAATATTTAGGTCTCTGATCCACTATGATTTTAATTCACAGTGAGAGAAATAGGTCTCGGTTTAGCCTTTGGCAGCTTAAAGCTCAGTTTTTCCAGCATCATTTGTAAAAGAGGCTATCTTGCCTTCGCTGAGCATATTTGGCTCCTTTGTCAAAGGTGGCTTAGTGTATCTGGAGTTGTTTCTGGATCTTCTAATCTATTCCACTGATCCTGGGGTCTGTTACTTTGCCATTACCGTGCAGTTTTTACCATAGAGCCTTTGTAGTATAGTTTCATGTTGGGGCTCATGATACCCCCACCATGTCCTTGTAACCTAGAATTGCTGTTAGTATTCCAGGTAATTTGTGGCTCCAGATGAATTTTTGGATTATTTTCTCAAGATTTATGAAATATGTTGTTGGGATGTCAATCAGGATTTCATTGAATCTATATAGGAGTTAATGATATTAGTTTTTCCTACCCAGGAACAAGGGATGTCTTTCTATTTTCTGATATTTTCTTCTATCTCCTTTTTCAGAGTGCTGTAGTTTTCAGAGTAGAGATCTCTCACTTCCTTTGTTAGATTGATTCCTAGGTATTTGATTTTTTTTTGGATGCTATTGTGAAAGGGCATGACTCCCCAATTCTCTCTCCATGAATCTGTTGTTTGTATATACAAAGGCCATTGATTTTTGAGCACTGACCTTGTATCTAGGTATGCTACTAAATTTGGCAACTAAGTCTAGCAGTCTTTTGGTTGAATTTTTAGGATCTTCTATATAGAGTATCATGTCATCAGTGAATAGTGACAGTTTAACTTCATTTCGTATCCTTATTCCTTTTATTTCTTTATCTTGTCTAATGGCTGTGGCTAATGTTTCTAGCACCATATTGAACAGGAGTGGTGAAAGTGACATCCTTGTCTTGTTCGTGATCTTACTGTGAAAGGTTTCAGTTTTTGACCATTTAGTCTGATGCTGGCTGTTGGTTTCTTATGTATAGCTTTTATTAGGTTGAGACAAAGTTGATCTATTCCAATTTTATCTAGGGTTTTGATCATGAATGGGAGTTGGATTTTGTCAAACTCGTTTTCTGCATCTATTGAGATGACCATATGGTTTCTGTCTTTGAGTTTGTTTATGTAGTGTATTATGCTTATTGATTCACATATGTTGAATCATCCCTGGGATGAATCCAACTTGGTCAGGGTGCATGATCTTCTTGATGATTCTCTGTATTCTCTTTGCTAGTATTTTATTTTATTTATTTTATTTTTTGTTTGCTTTTGCAACAGGGTTTTGCTTTATAGTTAAGGCTGGCCCTGAGCTCACTATGTAGCCCAGGCAAACCTCAAACTCAGCAGTCCTCCTGCCTCTGCCTCCCGAGTGCTGGAAATACAGGCCTGAGCTGTCATGCCTGGCACTGTGGTAGTGGTACTGGTTGCTGGTGGGTATGAGTCACCATCACCACACTCAGTATTGTTGTATGTGGTTACCAGGATCGAACCAGGGACCTTGTGCCTGCTAGGCAGGCACAGGAACCACTGAGCTAAATTTCCAGCCCTGCCAGTATTTTATTAAGGATTTTTGCATCCGTGTTCATTAGGGAGATTGGCCTGTAGTTCTCTTTTTTGATTGGGTCTTTCTTTCCTTTTGTAATCAAAGTAATGGTTGCTTCCAGGAATGAATTGGAGCACTGCTTCCCTTTCAAATTCATTAAAGAGTTTGAGAAGTAGTGGTGTTAACTCTTCTTTGAAAATTTTATAGAATTCAGCAGTAAAGCCATCAGGATCAGGGCTTTTCTTTGTCAGCAGGTTTTTTATTACATTTTCAATTTCACAGATTGATATTGGGGTGTTTAACATTTTTATATCTTCATTCAACTTGGGAAGTTCGTATGTGTCTAGGAGTCTATCCATTTCTTCTCTGTTCTCCATCTTATTGCAGTACAGATTTTCAAAGTTGGTGTTATCCTCTGGAGTTCCGCTGGATCTGTGGTAATTTCCCCCTTTTTCTTCCTAATAGAATGTATTTGAGCCATTTCCTTCCTTTGTTAGATTAGGTTGGCTAAGGGGCTGTCAATTTTGTTTTCCTTTCAGAAAACAAATTCTGTGATTTTTCGATTTTTTTGGTATCCTTCTCTTAGTCTCCATTGCATTAATTTCTCCTCTGATCCTTATAATTTCCTCCCTAGTATGAGCTTTAGGTTTGTCTTGCTCCTTTTTCTCTAGTAGCTTTAGGTTCAGCATTAGATTGTTTATTTGAGCTTACTCTGGTTTCCTGGTGTAGGCGTTCACTGCTATGAATTTCCCTCATAGAACTGCTTTCATTGTTTCCCATAAATTCCTATATGTTGATTGGAGTTATCATTTAATTGTAAAAACTTTTAATTTTTTTCTGTGACCCATTCGTTGTTCAGTTTAGAGTGTTATTCAGTTTCCATGTGTTTGTGAGGATCTTGGAATTTCTTTTGCTGTTCAGCTCCAATTTCAAAGCACTGTGGTCTGACAATATACAGGGAATAACTTCCATTCTTTTGCATTTACTTAAACATGCTCTATGAACTAGCACGTGGTCTATTTTGGAGAATGACCCATGAGTAGCTGAGAAGAATGTATATTCTGACTTTGTAGGGTGACGAACTCTGTAGGGATCTATTAAGTCCATTTGTTCAAAAGTTTGTTTAGTTCAAGATTTTCATTGTTGATTTTTTTTGTCCACTTGATCTGTTTAGTTGTGACAGTGGGGTACTGAAGTCCCCTACTACTATGGTATTAATGCTTATCTGGCTTTTGATCTCCATTAATAATTGTTTTATATAGTTGGGTACATTGGAATTTGGTGCATTAAGTATTTGTGACTATCGTCTTTGGTTGGTCTGTTACCTGTACAAGGATGTAGTGTCTTTCTTTGTCTCTCTTAATCAGTTTTAGTTTGAAATTTTATTTTGTCTGCAAATAGGATAGCCACTCCTGCTTTTTTGCACTTTCCTGTCACATGGAGAATTGTTTTCCATCCTTTTACTTTAGTCTATGGCTTTCTTTCTGAATTGGGTGTGTTTCTTGTATGCAGCATATTGTGGGCTCTTATTTCTTAATCCATTCTGCTCATCTTTGTGTTTTAATTGGTGCATTGAGGCCATTGACATTAATGGTTATGACTGATATGGCCCAATTTATACCTGTCATGGTGTTTTCCTGTCCTTGGCTCTTTTTTAATATGCTTTTCCCCTTTCCTTTCAGTTTCTTTTCTTGCCCAATGAATTCACTCTGCTGGGTCTCATGAGTTTGTGAGCTCAGTGTTTTTTTCTAAGAAATTCTTTGGAATGTTTTAGAATGCAGGTTTTGTATTTGTGAAGTTTTTCAGGTGTTCTTTGTCATGGAAATATTTTCTTTCTCTGTCAATTTTGAAAGATAGTTTTGCAGGGTACACCAGTCTAGGTTGGAGGTTATTTTTCTGCAAGACCTGAAACACTACTCAAGGTTCTCCATGTGTTGAGCTTGCATTGAAAAGTCTGCTGTGATCCTGATGGGCTTCCCTTTGTGTGTGTTCTTTTTTCTTTTTTCTAATTGCTTTCAGTATTTTGTTCTTTTTTTGGATATCTGGAACCTTGATAATTACATGCGTAGGTATAGATTTTTTTTTTTAATATCCCAGCCTTTTGGGGTTTTGTATGCCTCATTTATCTGTATGTCCAGTTTTTTTCCTTTTCTTGTGAAGTTTTCTGCCGTTATATCTGTGAATAGTTTTTTAAAAATGTCTTTTGCACTGTCTCCTGCTTCTTCAGTGACTCCAATTATGTTATTCTTCTTTGAGTTGTCTAAGAGCTGTTGGATTGATTTCTCATAATCCCTTGCCATTTTCCATAAGTTAATCCTTTGCTGTTTCGTTGGGTGTGATCCTGTCCTCTAGGTCTAAAATTTGGTCCTCAGCTTCATTCATCCTACTTCAGAAACTTTCATTCTTGTTTTTGATCACCTGGAACTCTGAAGCTTTTTAAAATGTGCCATTGCTTTTGTTATCTCAGATTCTGTTGTGTCTCTGATCTCTTATTTAATCATATCTTACACTGTGGACAGCGTCTCTGTTTTCATCTCAGAGAGCAGTTCTGATTTCCATTTTAGTAGATTGCTTTTGTTACCATGTCAGAGAGTCCTGGGGATTGAGCTTCAGTTTGTTCCATTTCCCTTTTCCCTGAATTCCCCTGTGGTGATGATCTTTGTACCTGGGTTCTTGAATTTTTTCTCTTTTCTCTTCTGCTGGCCAGCGCTGAAAGTTTGACTTATTCAGCATTTACTCAGAGTTGCCCAAACAGGAATGGAAGTCCTGTGGCTTCTGGTCTGGTTCTGATGGCAGGAAGGGTGCTGGCTGGTAGCAGAAGTCACTGGGAGACTTCTCCAGTGCTTACCCAGGCTTGCCCAAACAGGAATGTAGGTGCTGTGGGCTTCTGGTTTGGTCTGGATCTGATGGAAAGAAGGCTGCTGGCTGGTGGCAGAAGTCACTGCACAACCTCTCTGGTGCTTACCCAGGCTTGCCAGAACAGTAACGGAGGTCCTGATGGCTTCTGGTCTGGATCCGATGATTGGAGGGCTGCTAGCCAGCAGTGGAAGTCTCTCTGTGACCTCTGCGGTGCTTACACAGGCATATCCAAACAGGAGTAGAGGTCCTGCAGGCTTCTGATGTGGATCCCATGACAGGAAGGCTGCTAGACAGAGGTGGAAGTCACTGGTTGACCTCTGTGGCGCTTATCCAGACTTGCCTACAGGGGAATGAAAGTCCTGTGGGCCTCTGGTCTGGATCCAATCTTTTTTAGTTTTTTGAGTCCAGGTCCTGCTTTGTAGTTTAGGCTGGCCCTGAGCTTACTGTGTAGCCCAGGCTAGCCTTGAACTCAGCAGTCCTCCTGCCCTGACTCCTGAGTGCTGGGATTACAGGTGGGAGCCATCAAGCCTGGCTTGGAATTCTTGATTTTCTTCTCTTATCTTTTTGAATTTGTCACCACTCTCATAAATTATATTCTAAATCTTTCTACTTGTCTCAGTCTCCACTGTTAGCCCTATCCTATGGATTGTCACTAATTACATAGATCCCTTCAGTTATTTCCTGCAGGGCCTTCTTTTGTGTACTGACATGTTAAATGTCTGCAAAAAAGGGCAGTGAACAATGTGTTAATATTTTATAAATTGAACATATCTGTGTAACAGTGTCCAGATCGATGATCTCAGGTGGGAGCAGTTTTTCCCCAGGGAACATTCAACAATGTCTGGACAGTTTTATTTGCTGTGGCTTGGTGGGTGCTTCTGGTATGTGGTGAGCAGAGACCAGGATATTGTAAGAATAACCTAAGTCAAACTACACACAAAGAATTTTCTAGTCCAAAATGTCAACAGTTATGGGGAAACCTGGAGTTAGATTAAGCAAGAGTGGGAATCCCCCCACAGGGCTCAGAATACTTCCCTCAGCCCACCTCCAAGAATCAGTGACCTGAATTCTAACAGCCTGTTTTTGAGTTTCTTATTAAGAGAAGCTTACTGAATCTATTGTAATAACTGGCTTCTTTTTTCAATGTTGTATTTGTCAGATTTATGTATATTGTTGTGTATACTTTGTAGATAATTCATCCTTTTCAGTATCCCTTTGTGTAAAGATACTATAATTTATCCCTTTACTTGACTGATGGGTAATGGGTACTTTGTAGTTTGGACTTTTAAGAACATTCATGAGTTTATCTTTTGGTGAATATTCGCATGTATTTCAGATGGGAATATCCTTAGGATTCCTGGATAGGAGCATAGTAAGCATGTGTTCTACCTTAGCAAAACTTGTCAAACCCTTTCCCTAGGTGGTGGTATCAAGCTCTTTTCCTTTCAGCAGTATGTCAGAGTCCCAGTTACTCTAGATTTTTGCCAGCTTTTGTTTTCTTTCGAAAAAACCAATAGCATACTTCACAGAATTAGAGGAAACAATCTGTTCTTTTCATTTTAACCCTTCCAGGGGGTGTGACTTGATATCACACTGGGGTTCTATTTGTAGTTTTGTTTCTCCCACTTTAATCTTTTCATTTTAACCCTTTCAGGGGGTGTGACTTGATATCACACTGGGATTCTACTTATAGTTTTGTTTCTCCCACTTTAATCTTGTCTTAAATGGCAGCCTTTGGAATCTGTTTTTAAAAATTAGTCTTGATTTTGAAGTAATTATAGATTCCAGAAGATCGAAGAGAACTGTATAGGAAGGTCCTATGTACTCTTCGACTCAACTTCCTTTATTAATGTTTTAAAATGTATTATATCCCCATTTTTTGCATTGAGTATATATAAGTATGGCATCATATCAAAACCAGAAAATTGATAATCACCATCGATCTAAATTGCAGAACTTGTTTAGATTTCACCAGCTATAAATGTACATTTTGTGTGTGTGTGTGTGTGTGTGTGTTTAGGGTCCTGTGGAGTTTATCACATGCACCAATTCATGTAACTGCTGCAGTGAGAACAAAAATAGCAGCCTCCACAATTTCCCCCTTCCCTGGGATCCTTGCACCAGTAATCTATTGATGTGCTTAGAATTTTTCCAAAGCCTAAATCAGTTCATGTTATTCCTTTCCTGAAAGCCCTCCAGTGAGAGTCTCCCATGATCCTGCCAGCTACCTCCATGGCCACTCTGCCCTATTCTCTAGGGTACTGCTACCCTGCTCTGAAAACGTGGCAGGCACAGTTGTTCCTACTATAATGCTTTTACATTAAGTATTCCTTCTTTTTTTTTTCTGTCTAGCAAAATGCTTTAGTTTCCTTCCTTAAGGTTTTTTAGGGGGTCTTCCTGTCATTATGTCTCAGTCTAAATGCTCCTTGCAGGTTTCTCCAAACTTTTAGGAAGCCTCTTGTATCCATGTAGCACCCCTTAAATTGTGGTGTTTTCATTTGGTTGTTCATCCAACACCTGTCCAGTCAGTTTTGTTTTCTATCCCTGTTCTTGGCATGAGGGTTCCCTGAAGCTCATGATCTTACTGTCCTTTCTGTCTCTCTACTGAATGTGGCACAAGGTAGTTACAAACCGTCCCTGAGGGAGAAGGTTAATGGCTTTTTTGTTGATTTGGCTCCCTGGTAGCATTAGAGTTGGGTAACAGGCTGTCCCTCCTGGGGCAGCATGACGTTAGTAGGCAACTTCTTGGTGAGGTGAGTTAGGATCTGGGGGTTAGGCCATCACACTTTGTGTTCAGCCAAATTTGAGTTTCTTTAACGATGTAATACCCTAACCCTAAAAATCTGGTATACTTTTTCTGAGCTTCTTGTTACTTTTAGTGGCTTGAATTAAACCTTGCAATTTTATCATCTAGAATTTGGCCCATCTTCATTTATGGCTTTTGGTTCCCTGGCCTTTCCTTAGCTCTCCCTCTGGGCTGATGATGGAAAGAGATGGTTAGACATCATTAATATACTCTTGCCGAGGCTGTGCAGTTGCATCCTAGACAAAGTTTTCTACTTTCAGGCTAAGGATGCCTCACAAGAGTGTTTGGGGGAGGAGACCTGTGGCCAGGATTCTCTTGCCCATCCTATCTCACAGCCTTCTCTTTAGCTCTTCCTCCTCTTCTCTCACTTAAGACTTGTTGGTTTCTTGAATTGTGGTTTGGAGTAGAAAGGGCCTTTTAGCAAAACACACATTTTCCTTTTCCTTCGCTTGTTTCTTTTTAGGGCGATCTTAAATTCCCTGAGAAACAGGCACATAATCTTGTGCATTTCCTTGTCTTTGGTCTTTCCTCTTGAGTCCCTTAATAGTCCTTGTCATCTCGGAGGCCACATCAGGCCATAATATGGTTGTTTATTTCTCAGAAAAAAATAGTTAAATTGTCAGACCAGGTTAGAGACTGTTCAGTGACTTTCTCCCTGCTTTCTTTCTTAAGCCAATTCCACATATTAAATTCTGTTTCTCAGTTACAATATTGGCTTTTAAAATTATTTTTAAGGAACAGGATATTTTCAGAAAAGCTAGCTTAAATTGGCTTAATGGAATTATATTCAATTCATTAACTAAAACAATCCTAAAGTAGTTTCAATGGCATGGGTAGATCTGGCTCCTTTCCATTTCTTGGTGCTGTGACCTCAGAACCACTGTTGATATCTCTCCTCTTGTGTTCTAAGCAGCTCCTATGGCTGTTTGTTTCCAGCCTAAAAGTCCACTTCCCCGGCAGCTCAGTGCTGGACTTGAAGCCCAGGAGTTTAGTCTTCTTGTCTGATTGCCCTCATCTGAATTAAATGTATTACTTTTGGGTGAACCACTGTAGCCAGAATGATGGGTTGTGCTGGCTGGACACGTTAGGGTTCATCTTTGGGTCTCCTAATGGGCTTAATCCCATCTAGAATACAGGATGGGGGCATGTGTGGAAACTGGAAAGTGGATGCTGGGAAGGCAAGCAACAAAACCTATGTAACACCAGTTTTTTTTTTTTTTAATATACTAGCTTTTTGTGTACTTAGTGTAAAAAAGGTAAAGCTGAAGTTTAACGCTTCTCTGAAAAAGTATACTTTTTGTGTTTTTATAAAAGTGCCAAGAATTTTTGTCAAGGGTTTGAAATGGTATGTTTACATGTGAACTTGGCTCAATGAATTTTATTGTTATTTTGTATTATAGAATGCTCCTGGATTATTATATGGTGTTGTTTTATGTGGGACTATTTTAATACTGATTTAAACAGAATCCAGGTAATGATCGGAATATATTTTTACATATTTCTCTAGAGATAATAGGACATTTCAAACAAAAGAAGTACATGACCATTGCTTATAAATTAAGTTCAAAATGTGTAGAAAGAAAAAATTTAAATTTTATCTAAGAATATGACTTTTTAAAATAAATATTTCTGACCCTTCGCTATCATAAATACTTAGAATTAAAGTCTCTTCTTGATATTTGAAGCTCTGTATTTTCTCTTTTATATTTCTAAATATAAAAAAAGTACACTAAGATGCGTATCTGAGGTTTGAACCTATGCCCCAGGAATGGTTGGCTCTCAGAACCTCAGGTCTTTCTTCTGTGGAGTCAGCAAGGTGGGTGGCTGAGTGTGGGTAGGAGCCAGCTTGTGCCTATAGACAGATCACCTCCTTTCTTAGTTTCTTTGGCTATAAAAAGGGGAGCAAGTAATTGGAGCCATTTCAGAATGTAGTTGTGGGTATAAACGAGATAATCTTCATGTACTGACTAGTACATAAATGTTCAGTACATGTGAGCAAATATTGTCTTATTTCAGTGAATCTCAGATGACGCTGCCTGAAAGTCACATCATTGTTTTATGTGCCACAAAAAAGAAACACTAGTAATTACAATATGTGATTTATTTGAAGATTTCAGTGATGTTAAAAAATGTCTTAGAATCCATAATGTTATGGCAGCCTCTGACTTGAAAGTCCTTGAAATTGTTTGCATATCCACAAATTAAGGCCTTCTGTCTTAGGTTAACACCACACAGTAGGATCTAATGTTTCTTTTCATTTTTTGTTTTGTCCTAACTTATTGGATTTGGTCTTGTGTGTTGCAATATTGGAAATGTAATAATCACTAATTCATTCTCTAGGTTTAATAGATGGATTGATTATACAAGGCTCAAAGTTTTTGGTCAACTTTGGTTAATTGCTTTTCTTTAGTGATTTAGAAAATATATGAGCTATGGTTTTGGAAGTCATTGCTGTAGATTGAATTAGACCTATTAGAAAACAAAAGAAAGGGTAAATGGTGGTGTTCATGGTCTTTAAAGTCACAGTTACTAGTACTCAATCAATTTCAAAAGCCTGATAGTGATATTTGAAAGCAATATGTGGTGGTTGATTTTCCACTAAAATGTAAATGTGGACAATGTATTGCAGAGCTTGAGCAGTAGCCACAGATTGGTGTTGCAGAAAGTTCTATTAATATATGTCTACTATAAATTTAGAAGGAAAATTCTAAAGGATATAATATAGCCTTGATAAAGTGCTCTGTCTTGAGGGAAGAGAGAGGAGGAAAAAGGATCAAAATGCGATATGTATATGTACCAATTCCCCATCATGAATGTATGTATTATGTATTGCAAACACATGCTAATAAAACTTTTTAAAAGCTCTATTTTTCTTAGGAGCCTTGTATTTAGATATGTCATTGATGGGATATTAGCTTATCTCTTTTTTAGGCCTTTTAAAATGTTAATATTGCAGTGAATTATGGAAGTCTTTTAGGGGGCTTGACCTGTTTTGTTATTCAATTATTTATGGCTTACCTCATCAGCTGTTTAAGACAAACACATGAGAGGAACAGATATGCTGCTGGGTTATCTTGTCATGAGCCCAGAGGGTGCCCACCTCCCCCAGCACATCTGGCATTGTATTTGAGGGTGTTGATGACAATTTTGTAAAAGACTGTAGCCCTGTGCATTGCATGTTTTCACGCATTCTGAAGGAGCAGTGCTTTCTTTTTTGGAAACCCAAAAGAAACTTTCTTTTTTGGAAACCTTTCTTTTGTTGTATTCTGTTTAGGGTTTAGCTTAAAAGTACAAAAAAAACCTTTTTCTTTTAGAAAAGTTTTGTTTTAGAAAATAATACATGAATTGAAATATAAGGAAAATTATTCTCTCCTGGAGACAGTTAACCAACTATAGCCTTTTCCACCTCACCTGCATAGTCGAACTGCATCTGCATAGCACAGACAGAAGCTGGGCCCGGACCTCCCAGCAGGGACATGACTGTCACTGTCATTCTCTATGTGTTCAGTTTCAAGTAAGATGAGTTAAGGATTTGGTGTTCTACTGGAATAGGTTGGACTTCATTCAGAAATTTATTTAATTTCAAAGATATCCCTTGTAGCCTACAGTTTATTTTAGTGTTTTTAAATAGATAACTCATGCATGTGGTATAAAAACCTCCCTTCCTCCCTGTCCCTTGTCACCAGCTTGACTCTAGAGAAACAGCTGTTCTCACCACAGTACTGCCAGTTTTTCCTGTGTTCTTCCAGAGATTTTCTGTGCTCCCTCCTCTCATGCTCTCTTTCCCTCTTTTTGTTTTTAACACAATTAATAACATACCCTGTGTATTGCTGTGAACCTTTCCCTTTCACATAATGTAGATCAGGGACCTCACACTGCCTTTAGGGCTGGCATTGGTCACCCAGTGCCAGCCACATGTACTTCACCACTTCCTGGTTTCCCTGTGGTAGAGAGGTGTTTGTCCTACTATGGGGCTGAGAACATGCTAAAGCAATGTGACATGTGAAAGGGGCCTCTGCATGGGTCTTGAATGATTATATAGAACCAAGGGCTTCCCAGGCCCCGTCTGTGGCCCCAGCCTATGCCTTTTGGCAAGGATTAAGCCCTTCTTAAGGTGAGTTGTTTCTGGATCATCTTTGCCTCTCCTGACTGAAACAGCCAATTTCTTTTTGACAATATGAAATGTGTAACACTTTAAATGAACCCAGTTGAAATGATCTTATGATTGTTAAAAAATAAAAGGACATCTAATCAAAGAATAACAATTTTAAATAAACATATTGAATAAATGCACTCTATCCCCAAAGTATTACCACACAAATAGACATAGTTTTTTAAAAGGGATTATGTACTTACTGGAAGATATAAAGGAGAAATAAGTACTCCATTATTTTAACGAGGCTTGGTTCTTTAACATTATTGCTCATGATTTTTGCATTAGAATTTGATGTTAATTTTCTAGGCAGGTTACTTCCCCAGGAAGATAAACACCAAAGCCATAGCTGTACTCATTTTTGAGCATGATATACAGTAATTAGTATCACAGAATGGAAAGAATATGGAGAAAAGATAACAGGCTCCAGCAGGGCTTCACGGGCATAGGGAGTGAGATAGGACAAGCAGTTGAGTGACAACTAAAAAGTGCCACATAGGAAAGGAAGTTCCTTGTGGGAAGGAAGCCTGACTTGGAGGGGTACTGAGAGGATTTGGATGGGTACTGTCTGCACTGACAGCACAAGGGAAGATCTTGTGGAGCACAAGTGCTGCAGTTTGAAGGGTAGATAAACTGTGCCTGTGAAAGGTTGCAGGTCTAGCCTGGAGCATGGTAGCAGAGGGCAGAGTGGGGCCTCATAAATGAAGTAGCAAGTGGCCGGGGTTCTGATCCTGGCATTACCATCAGCTAGCTGTGGAAACGGCTGGGGAGGGTACACAGGGTCAGTGCTTCTCAACCAAGAGCCATGAT
This sequence comes from Thryonomys swinderianus, assembly GCA_004025085.1. NCBI lineage: Eukaryota > Metazoa > Chordata > Mammalia > Rodentia > Thryonomyidae > Thryonomys > Thryonomys swinderianus. Next base: position 19,967 of record PVIC010021191.1, read on the forward strand.
AACCGTTGCTGTTGGTTGGAAATGAGTTTAGTGACAGTGTTGTCCAGCGAAGGAGCAAGAGTCCCCTTCATAAAGTTCTAATGTGTTACTTTGCTTGTGAGCGAGCTGGGTGATCATTTCTTTGGGGTGTTTTACAACTACTCTTTATTGGGACTAAGGTTAGACTACACAGCTTATAAAGTTTGTTTTAAAATGTATTTATTGACTAATGACTATGTGCTTGGTGGTCTGCCAAGTAGTGCACTGGATATAATGAAGGGGCTAGGCAAAGGAGAGGAAGGGAATCCTTCTGCTTACCTATTCTATGCATCCTTACAAAGGTAACTCCAGATTTCTGTTGGCTCTTGACTGGCGTCCCAGCCAGCTACAGGGGATAAATGTAGCCATCAGTGTTGAAGTACCCAGAGACACTGCACATGCAAGAGACATATTGCTGAGCCCTGGAGGCAAGTGTAGCCGCCCTCCCTGTAACGTACTCTCCTGAGTATCTTCCTGGTTCATTGTAACTTGCTTTCTTGTAAAGCTTGTGAGGAGTACTAATTGGCATCCAACTGTGGTTCCTGCATAAATGGGGAACTGCCGCTTGTGTTGCGATTTTTCTTATTGTTTCCATTTTGACCCTGGGCCTACTTAAGTTTGGCTTTAGGTCCTGTGAGCAAGGAAGGACATACCAAAAGAGAGCATAGGAGAGAGCACTCCAGATGGGGATGGACAGCTTGGGAAGCTTCTGTCTAGTCTTTGCTCTTGATTTTGTCAGGAGGGAGGCAAAGGCAGGAGAATCGCAAGTTTGAGCCCAGTCTTGGCAGTATACCCACTTAGTGAGACCCTGCCTAAAAAATAAAAAGTAAAAAAAGGCCTGGGATGCCAGTATCTCTAAAGAAAAGAAATATTCTTATGGAGTGACATTTCTGTCCTTTGGCCTCTTGATGGAAACCAGGTCAGGTTCACAAACTACAGTAGAGTATTGTAAGGTAAACATGTCGGTTATAGAATGCAGGTAACCTGTTTTCTATTGTAGTTTTGCTGCTCAGTAGCTGGCTAGTTTTGGGCAAGAATAATAAAGATATCTGTCAATTGTTGAAATGTTTATTCTTTGCCATGCAAGAAGTGCGCTAAGCACTTTTCATGAGTTGTATTTCCTTCTCATTAAATTCTCGAAGAGATGCTGTTTGTGTCCCCATTTTGGAGACATGCACTGGGTGAAGTCAGCTGACCCAGTTCCACTACATTCCAGTGGCCTTGGGCAAATCACAAGGTTCATCCTTAAGCCCCAGACAGCCTTTGCCTGATCAGGCTGTCACAAGGCTTGGATGAAGTAATCTGGCTCCCAGCTGATGCCTAGTGTCCAGAGCCTGGCTGGCCAAGGCTGGGCCAGGAATATTTTGTAAGTGGACTTAAGTCGAAGTGTTTGGTAAAGTTACCGGGCTTTGATTTCTTACTTTTAAACTGGAGTAAAGATAGCTTCTGAATTAGTAGTATTATTTTTTGGTACTGGGAATTGAACCAACGCTTTGCACTGAGGTACATCCCCAGTCCTTTTTATTTTCTGAGACAAGTGCTCTCTAAGTTGCCCAGGCTGGGCTCAAATTTGCAATCTTCCTTCAGCCTCTCAGAGTGCTGGGGTACCCGGAGTGCACCACTCTGCCACTGTTGAGTTAGGAGAGCCCAAGACTCTCAGGAAGTCATCTGTCTGAGAGTTGCATGGGAGGAAAATGGTTCTGGCTTCACTGGGACACAGATAGATGAATAATAGTATAAAAGCAGAAGAATATTTGTTCTCTCAAAATTTCCATTCTATCAACCTTGTATTTTTATTTTCATTTAAACCTAGCCTATCGCTTCTCAGCCTTTTGGCTAAGATCAAGTGTAAACCTAGCCTACACTCCTATTGATTACTTACTAAACTCTGAATAAACTGCCTTATTTTATTTATTGCCAATGTGTTTTTTAAATGTTACTTTGTCATTGTGTTTTTAAGATGTTACTTTGTCATTGTAGTATCACTAAAAACAAAACAAAACAAAAAACTGAAATGTTTTAGTGACTTCCCAGAATTTGAAAGTTCCTGGTTCAGATAGTCCCTGCTCTGTGTTAGTGTTTGTCCCTATCCTTTGGCAGTGGGCTTCACCATCGTCTGCTCTCTGTGAAAGAGCTCTGCTTGTGATCGATTAGGTCTCATCATACTGCCGTCACTTTGGAATAGAGCAGTTTGTGGTTCTGCTTAACCAGCCTGTGAACACATGAACCAACTTGAAAAGAATTTTCAAGTATAGATAATTGCTGGATCTTGGAGACATTTTATACGGTACCCAAATATGATACCAGTGGTTGTCCAGGAGACACCAGAGACGTAACATGAAATTATGATTATGTAAAGCAGTGCTTGGTGGTGGTGTGGTGGGCGTCAGTGTGACTGAGTCAGCCTCTCACTGCAGAGTAAGGACACTAACATCAGATACATTGAAAACAGGTTGTTCTAGTGGTACTCCCATGTCCAGTGTCATTTGTGCTAAATGGCACCGAGTGGCTCCTGTGGTAGTGCAATGCGGTGAAAGAGGCCTTGTCTGCCCTTTATTCCTGTCTCTGGTGTGGAGTCTGCAGTGCTGGCTGCATAGTGACTGCCCTGAGTGTGAGAAGCAGTCTTAGGTGCAGGGGAGCAGTGCTCTAGGAAGAGAACTGCTGCGTACCTCTCACGTGGCATCTGAAAGATGAAAAAGAGCAAGCCCAGTGGTCTGGGTCCCAAGCATGTCCTAGGCTGTCTGTTCATTAAGGCTGAACTTTATTTCCAAACCAAGCTGGAATGGAATCTGGAATGTTTCCCAGCTGGCTGAGGGTGGGGAGAAGAGTAGAATGCAAAACTTGAAGAACAGAAAACTGTATCAGTGTCTTCTTATCTTCTATAAATTATCTGCTGAAGTCTGTCTCAGATGTGGCTTTCAAAGTAGAAGCTGTCTTAGAGCAGGATAAGTCTGCTAAATGTTAATTTTAAAAAATTTATATATTTTAATTTCATTTTGGGAATGCAACATCAGAAAAAGATTAGCTTTTAAACTGATCCTCTTACTCTTTAAGATTAAATAATGTGTAGAATCCAGCTTTTGTGTGCATTTGTGTGTGTGTGTGTGTGTGTGTGAGAGAGAGAGAGAGAGAGAGAGAGCGAGGGAGAGAGAGATCCTGAGGATCCAACTGAGTTTCATTTTAAGTCCTTTTTAATTTTTAATTTTTATTTTGAGATAGAATCTTGATAAATTACTAAATTGAACTTGGAATCCTTCAGTCTCAGCCTCCAAGATTTCTGGGATTACAGATGTGGGCCACAGTGCCAGGCTTTTAGAGCACAGCTTCATCTCCCTGTTGATTGTCATAACTTTCAGGTCACATCAGTTTTTTGCTTTTGACTCTCAAGGTCTAAACTGACATACCTGAGAATAGCAGGGTATTGAGGAGTGGGCTGAGCAACTGGTGTCCCCTCCTGTCCTTGAGGCTTCCAGAGAACTCAGACAGTGCATGGTTTTCATTCTCTTCAACCTGATGCCATCACAGATGTGGCTCATTGCTTTCTTATTGACATGTTATGAAGACAGTCAGCCTTCCTAGTCCATTGCGTTGTTCCTTAAGTTTTCACAGATCTTTTATATGATTTAGAGAGTTAGGATGCCAGTGATGCCAAGAATAAGTCTCTTTAGGCTGAGTAGTTCCAGCTTCACTCCCTCAACAGTAACACGTCGGTGTGTATTTTAAGCTCTTGCTGCCCTCCCCACTGTTGCTGTGCGTGGGGTTCCCTCACCACAGAGCCTGGCATGGATGGTGAAAGACATCATCTAAATTTAGGTTCTCTTCAGAGGTTTCGCAGAATACAGTACTTCCTCACATTCAGTCACAGACTGCAGAAGTGGCTGCTAAGTGGGGCTTCCAGTTTTGTTATTTCCTTTACTGGCTGTAGAAATAAAGAAGATGGGGTTATAGACAGAGTCTCTGGAATCTTCTATAAAGAATCTTCAGGACCAGGACAAAGGGTTTGGTGGACATCTGACAGAAGTCTGGGCAGTCCACATTTGAGGGAAGGCACTGAAACAAGACATTTTGGGTATTTCTCCTTTTCCTTTTGTGAATCTCCGTTATAAGCCATGGGTGAAGCTGATGTATTTGTTTTAGGGAGAATGATGCACCTGGACGATCTACAGGGTTGAGAATGGGGTGTTGGACTATAATCATAAATGTTTCATAGAGGGGAGGGGAGGAGGGAGGCAGGAGGTCTTGTCTGCCCACCAGACGCCTTGTGGCTGAGGCAGCCTGTTGTTAAGCACATGGCCTTCCATTTTTGCTGTGTCAGCCTCACGGTTGACATCATCATCTTACACAGGGGAATGCCTAACCAGATTCTCAGAAATTACTCTGGAGTCCATCACTGTTAGATAAACAAACTCAGAATCTCATTTTTGGTGTTTTTCTCCAGCATAGGTCAATAACCTTCCTGTGAGCAAATTTTCATTATACAGCTGTCCCTTTGTTTAAATATTTACTCTTTATAAAAAGGTCAATTTGTTGTTTTGGGGAAAGGTAATATGTACACAGTGTAGCACTGAAATTGTACCAGAGGGTATTTGAAAAGGAAGCCTCTGTACATGTCCCTGGCCTTGGTGTTCCTTGCTCAGGAGGCAACCATTGATAAGTACAATTTTGTAAAAACATGGTATATAAAATTAAAAATTTTTTTCCTCTACCTCTCTCCTTTTAGAGGTGGGCATATTGTACACATTTCTGTACCTTGTTTTCAACTCAGTATAACTTGGAGATCTTTCTATATTAGTATAAGAGTTGTTTCATATCTTTAACAGTTGAAGTAAAATTCATGCAACATAACATTTCCTATACACTTAATTTGATGCCTTTCAATGCATTTCCAGTGCTGCACACTCATGTCTACTATCTAACCCGAGAGCATTGTCATCACCCCTAAAATATGCTGAGATAACTAATGCAGTCACTCCCCTGGTTTCTACTCACCTGCTCTTCCTAGGGACTTGCCTTTTTGGAATATTTTAATAAAAATGGGATCCTGTAATCTGTAGTTTCTTATATGGGACTTATTTCCATTGGCATAATATTTTCAAGGTTCATCCCTTTTGTAATGGATATTAATACTCCATTCGTGCATGTGGGCAAGTGTGTGTGATTCTGGTGATGGAATCTGTAGCCTTGTGCCTGCCAGGCAAGGGGTCTGTCTACCCCTGAGCTACTTTCCTAGTCCCTGTACTCCACTTGGTAATAGTCTATTGGATTTGGTTTCTCTAAAGACTAATGATAATGGTAAGTATCATGTACTTATTAGTTATTTGTATATCTTCTTTAAAGAAATGTTGAACTGTTTTTGTTGTATTATAAGTAATTCTTTATATATTTTTAATATTTTGAAGCAAGATCTTGCTATGTTGCTCAGGCTGGCTTGGGTTTGTGACCCTCTTGCCTCACCTTCCCAGAGTGCTGTTAACAAAGGCAAGCATCCCTGGGCTTTTATTCTCAATACAAAACTGTTAACAGACGCATAATTGCCAAGTATTTTTCCCAATTCTATGGGTTGTTTTTTTGCTCTGATTTGCTCTTTAATATACAGAATTTGTTAATTTTGTTGTGGTCCTTTATTTTAAAAAGTTGGTTTTTGGTGCTTTTTTATCATATTGAAGAAACCATTTTTAATTCAAGGTTCTTAATAATTTACTCTTAGTTTTTCTTCTAAAAGTTAAATTATTTTATTTCTAATCTTTGGATGATATTGGAAATTGAACCCAGGGCCTTTGCACTGACAGCTATCCTTGCCCTTTAAAAAACATGTTTTTCAAAGAAAATGATTGAGATAGGGTCTTGCTAAATTGTCCAGGCTCAGATTGAATCTGGAATCCTCCTACTTCAGCCTTTCTAGTGTTGGGATTACAGATGTGTGTTAACATGTCCAGCTTTGTTAATTTTTTTTTAAAAACAGGATCTCATTACATCATTCAGACTAGCCTTGAACTCACTATGTAGTTGGTCCTCCTGCTTGACCTCCTGAGTGCTGGGATTACACATGTGCACCGCCATGCCCAGCACTGATTAATTTTCACATATTGAATTACCTTTTTATTCCTAGATAATTTCCTGGTCATGTTATAAATTCTGTTAATATAATGAGACATTGTACTCAGTTTGCTAGCATGTCATTGAGGATCGCACCTATATTGGAAAAGAACATTGGCACATGATGTCTCTGTCATTGGTATCTGGGTCGCACTGGCCTGACCAGGTAAGTTAGGAAATGTTTCCTTCTCCTTTACTTCTGAAATAGTTCATGAAGGGTTTTTGTTAATTTTTTTAAAAACATGTTTGTAAAAAGAACCAGAAAAACCATCTGGTCCTAGAGCTTTTCTTTTTTAAGATTTTGATTACTGTAGGACGATTCAGATTTGCTGAGTAATTTTAATTGGCGTATTCTCAGATTTCTGGAATCTTTTCTGTCTGTTAAGTCTGCTGTTCAACTTCTCTAGTGAGTTTTCTATTTGAATTATTGTACATTTCAACTCCTGAATTAGTTTCATTGCTTTTTATAATTTCTGTGTTTATACTGATGTTCTCTTTAGTGAGACACTGTTCTCACAGTTTTCTTTACTTACATAAACATGGGCTTTTGTTTTGTCTTTAGCTCTTTAAGCATATTTGAAATTATTGGCTTAAAGTCTTTGTTCAGTTAAGTCCATTACCTGGGTTTCTTCCAGGACAGTTCCTGTTACTTTCCTCATGTTAATTAATTACTGATGGAGGTGTGTGTGTGCTCTGGGTCCTTCAGCACCTGGCTGCATCAGCTGTCATACCCGGTTTGTAAGGAGTGTGGAGAAAAGCCAGAGATGAGAGCCTTGGGGTCCATGAGGTCTTTGCTGCGTCTGTGCTCATCCTCAGTGGCATGTGGCCATCTTGATTTGCCATCTTGACCCTTCAAAGCCCACATTTCTTGAAGAATCTCATGTCTCAGCCTTTCCAATCCCCCACACCATGGCACTGGGGACTGAATGCAGGGCCTTTCTACTGATCTATGTCCCCAGTCCTTTTTGTATTTTTTGAGCTAGCATCTCATGAAATGGCCCAAGTTGGCCTCAAACTTATGATCAACCTTGTTGCAGCCTCCTAGTGTGGTGAAAATAAAGGTAGGCATCATGCTTGGCTTTCTTTCTAGCTTTTATAGGAGCTTATTGTTTGCTGGGTTATCCCTTATCCAGGGAGAATAGCAGCTCATATTTTGCCTTTAAATATTTTCAGCAAATGCTGACTCCCCACCCCCCATATTTTAGTGTGGAGAGAATTCTGAGTTAGGCTAGTGAAAGGCAGGCCCTGTGAGCCAGTCCTGGGCTGGCAGACAGGTCAGAACATTCAGCAGCACTTCTAAGGAAAAGGTCTGTTCTGTTCCATGCCTACTAGGTGTTTGTTTTCAGGGATATCAGCTGTTGTCAAGGCTATTGCCCAACTAGGGAGTCAGATGGAATCAGGGTAAATTAAAAGGTCGCAAAGCTCAATTAGTGAAATTCAGCTATTCTTGCTTAATTATTCCTTACTTGTACCAAGCTCTGATTATTTTCCAGAGTTCTGAAAAGTTGATTCTTTTCATCCAGTTTTTCATTTCCTTTAGCTGAGTCACAGGCTTTTGGTGTCCCTATCCTGGCACCCCATTCTTTTTAAATGACTACACAGTAAGTAGTTTGTTATATAGCTGTGCATTAAGTTGCTGACCCATGTTGGTTTCCTTGCCTTTTCTTTATGGTTATGAATAAGCATCTTTTCATGCCCTCCTCCATGAACTGCTTTTTTGTATCACTGACTATTATTCTGTTAGGTCAGTGATGGCGAACCTTTTAGGGCTCTCAATGTAAGAGCACTTACTGCAACATCTGTGCCATAAATTTGCCTCCACTGCTAAGGTCTTCTGCTTTTTAAATTTGTTAGTAGTTATTTTGTTCATTATTGTCCGTTTACTAGGTAATGTATTTATCTGGTTCAGATATCAAAGTGATAAAGAAAGGAGTGGTTGGTAAGCCTTACACCTGCATTATTCTATTGGCATGTCCTTTCCAGTGCTGTGGGTAATGAGAGCATTTGTTTTGTAAGCTTCTTGTTCATTCTCCAGTGGGTTTCCCTACAAATGTGAACACTAACAGTGTATTTCCCCCCAAATAAGACATCACTAGAAAATGATCAGCCTTTTATTTTCCCATTAGGTCTGATTTTTGGGATAACAGGATATTTATCTCCTTCTTTCTCTGGCAGCACAATTAGACAGGCAGACAAGATGTTATGTGCCTTTAATGTCAGCACTCAGGAGGCTGCGGCAGGAGGATTCTCTTGACATAGTAAGCTGTTGAGTAGCTTAAAGTACATAGGGAGATCCTGTCTCAAAAACAAAACAGAAGTTGAAATCAGAACCTTTATTTCCTCCCTGTTTTGAAGTACTGAGGATCGAACCAATAGCCTTCACGCAAGTTGCATCCTCAGCCTGTTTTTTTTTTTTTAGACAGGCTCTTGCTAGATCACCAAGTTGTACAAGCTGGGCCCAAGCTTTTGCACCTCCTGCCTTACCCTTCCAGAATGCTTGGGTTACAGGTTTGCTCCTTCAGACCCAGCTAATCAGAGAACTTTTGTATATGCAGACAATCTCAGTTCAGAGGCGAGGAAGACCTCATTTATAGTATACATAGGAGATGCCAGGCAGCCTGTGTGTGTCATTCTGCTTATTTGCTCATGCCACATCATTTCTATCTGCGTGCTGTTTTGTTTGTGGACAACGTTCCTCCAGTAAGATTGATGCATTAACAGACATGTTGTATTTTTG
>PVIC010021192.1:0-28738 GCA_004025085.1 Thryonomys swinderianus
AAAAAAGTCATTTTCATTTCAAGAGATGATGATATTTCTGCACAACTCTAGACACTGATATCTAGAATAAAGATGTAGATGTAAGCACAACAGTCTGATTTCTCACTCCTTTGTTGAAAATATCAAATAGTCACAAAAGAAAAATTGCTTTCTGAGCTATAAGCCACTGATACCATATTAAGTATGCTATCGTAATTTTAAAAATTGTGTCCTAAATGATTAACTGTATAAGAAATACTGCTCTGATTGCAGGGTGGAATCCCTAAGCAGACAGACGGGAAGGACAACCAGCGAGGCAGGTCATGACACTGTTAGTTTTTTGTTCTGTTCTGTTCTGTTTTGTTTTGTTTTTGTAGCACTGGGGATCAAAGACACTGTTATTTTTACGTACAACCAAATATGTGGTGCAAACACTGGAGAGAACATGGGATTATTGCAGCACTCTGAAAAATTTTGCCAACTCATGTATCAGGAAAGGAACTTAAACACTGGTTTGGTTATAAAACACAAGTGTACCCACAACACACACACACAGACACAATTGGCTCATTAGCCAAATGAGAACTGATCGTTGACAATCATTAATTCAGCAAAGTGTGGTGATTTTATTTGTAAAATTTATTTGAAGAATATGGAGAATAGCTTGCTGTTTACTGATGAATATGTGAAATTAAATAAGTTTAAAGTTTGTTTTGAAGTAGGCAAAAAACTTACAAATGAGGCCAGGGAGTTAACTCGGCAGCACAGTGCCTGCCTGGCAAGCACGAGGTACTACATTCAACCCCTAGTACCAGAAAAACAAAAAAAGAATATTACAAGTGAATATTGCTTAAAAGATTTGTGTAGCCCAGAGATACGGCTCGGTGGCACCGTGCCTGCCAAAGTCTCGAGTTCAGTCCCTGGTACTATTCAAACCCTGGGCCTCTCTCCGAGGCGGAGCGAGCACAGCACTGCAAGGTAAGCGCGTGGAGTGAGAGAGACGTCTTTCAAAACACGGCTCTGATCTAAGATACTGATCTGAAACACGGCTCTTATAAAGAGCACAAGCTGCCTCTCACACACTGAGCACGTTTCACTCAGGACAAAATGCGTGCCTGATGCACTCCAGTGACTGCCCAGGCTCCAGAAGTCTCATGGCAAAGAGGGTCATAGCAAACAGCTAAAGGATGTGCGCACTGTGTATGTGTGCATACACATTTTAACTTTCTATCAACATGAAATGTGGCCTGAATATTGTCACGACACACTCGCAAGTGGGCCACACCACTCCCTAGAGCCGTGTAAGTTGTGTAAGAATATCTGGCCAGTGGTGGCAAACACATACCCCAGGTGCCACAGTGGGCTTCCGAGACCTCTCCTTTGCCACATGAGCCAAGTTGCCCCCACGCCTGAAGATCTGGTTACAGTTGTTTTTCTAGCTAACACCTGAGTATTAAGGTTTAATTACAACGCTGGCACTTTGCAATAAATAAGTGGGTTTGGGGTTGTAGTTTGGGCAGTGGGTCTCTAACAGGTGTTTTGTTTTGTTTTGTTTTGTTTTGTTTAGACAGGGTCTCGCTTTGTAGTTCAGGCTGGCTCTGAGCTCACTAGGTAGCCCAGGCAAGCCTCGAACTCAGCAATCCTCCTGCCTCTGCCTCCTGAGTGCTGGGATGACAGGCGTGAGCCACCAGGCCCGGCACTGTGGTGTGGGGTATTGATTGCTGGTGGGCGTGACTCACCACACCCAGCATTGTATGTGGTTACCGGGGATCGAACTCAGGACCTTGCGCTTGCGAGGCAGGCGCCAGAACCACTGAGCTAACCCTCCGGCCCTCTCTAACAGTTTTTAAATGGATTCCATCATATTTGCTACATAAAGACCATGCCACCTGAGTACGTAGAGAGCTCTATCTACTTCTTCCTTTCCAATCTAAGTGCCTTGTATTCCATTTTCTTCCCCAACCGCCCTGACTAGAACATTTGGTACAGTAATAAATGGAAATGGCAAGAGTAGACACACTTATTTCATTTGATCAACTCCTCTCTCTCTCTCCCTCTCTCTCTCTCTCTCTCTCTCTCTCTCTCTCTCTCTCTCTCTCTCTCTCTCTCTCTCATGCAGCCAGGGCCTTCCCACTGAGGTGTATCTCTAGTTCTATTTATTTTTACTTTTTTGGTACCAGGAATTGAACTCATGACCTTGGCATTTGCTACGCAGGTGCAGTGCTCTATACCCCTGGCCCTATTACTTTTTATTTGGAGACGGGGGATGCTGATAAGTTGTCATAGTGGACTTGAATTTGTGATCCCTGTGCCTCAGCCTCCCAGAGTGCTGGACACGGGCTGACTTCACTTACCTCTTCACAGCACTCTGAGAGGCCCAAGGGCCCAAGGGTTGTGTCTGGCGCCCTCGCCTGCGTATCCACATTGTGACCCTGTGATGAGTGCCCCCCACTCCCCTTTAGAAATACCAACAGCCTGCCCCACACCGACCCCGCAGAGAGCCAAAGAGAACGGGCTGGGAGAGCAGCGGTCTGTCACGTGGAGCTGCAGGGCCCTTGCCAGGCTCAACACTGCAGTAAACTAGGAGCAGAGGAGGCACCATTTTATTTATCTATAAATAAATAAATAAATAAATAAAGGGCCGGAGATTTAGCTCAGTGGTTCCGTCGCAGCCTGCTTAGCAAGCGCAAGGTCCCTGGTTCGATCCCGGTAACCACATGCAACAGTACCGGGCGTGGTGACTCACACCCACCAGCCATAAATACCACACACCACAGTGCTGGGGCCTCACGCCTGTCATCCCAGTATTTGGAGGCAGAGGCAGGAGGATTACTGAGTTCGAGGTTTGCCTCGGCTACATAGTGAGCTCAGGGCCAGCCTGGACTACAAAGAGAGACCCTGTCTCAATAAACAAATAAACAAACAGTAGGACTGCTGTCCTACCATGCACACCTCATCTTGGAGTCATGGCTCTTCCCTCCAGCCACACAGGGCCCTTTCCAAATTCCCCTGACTGCACGTCAGAGGTCTGCCAAGGAGTCTGCTGGGCAAAGAATGGGCATCAACCTCAATGGCCGTATTTCAGAAGATGCCAAATCCCTCAGCGGTCAAGCTCAGTCATTATGTGGAGGCTGAATTGTCATGACGTGCACGTGTGTACGCATGCGTGTGTGTGTGTGTGCATGTGTGCCTTGTGTGTACATGCACAGGTAGAGAGCAACAGCAAGGGGCACTTAGTGAGCACCACATGGGCCCAGGCACCAGGCCCGTTGCTCGGGCAGTGGGGCGTCCGGCCAGGCTGGCCTCTGGGTCCCTGGCCCGTGAGCCCCTGAAGAGCAGGTGCGGGTCCCTCCTGCCCCTGAACCCCAGTCCTGGCACCAAGAGGGGAGCACGGGACTGATCCGTTCCCCTGAGAGAACAGGAACGGCGCCAAGTTCACCTCCCTCCCACTCCTTGAGCCCCGAACCCAGGGCTCGTGCTCATGATACAGGTTCTGGGGTTCGGGTGGATTTAGGGTCTCTCTCCCGTCTTCTGTGGCACCTTGATTTGGGATTGGGGCAGAGGGCCCAGGAGTTTTTCCTCTCCCAAATTCCCCCCTCTCTGTGCCCAGCTGTCTTTGACCTCAACTGAGCAAGTTTTACCGGTCAGAGGTGGTCTGAAGCCTGCCTGGCTGGGCTGGTCCGCGATGTCTGATGTTTGTGGAGTTGGCCTGGCCTGGATAGGCTGCTCAGCTGAGAAGTGCTCAGCCGCAGCTCTGGAAAATTCTGAAAGTCAAGAGTTGTCACCAGCGACAGTTTCCTGGACTCGCCCTTCAGGCTGGTTCCAGGACACCGCTACCACCACCACTGACCCCTGGGTCTCATCGAAGGTATCTATAGCAGGGCCAGGGATTTGGCTCAGTGGTTCCAGGGTCTGCTGTGCAAGCACAAGGTCCCGAGTTCAGTCCCTGATAACCACATACCACAATGCCAGGCGTAGTGACTCAGGCCACCAGCAATCAGTACCACACACCACAGCGCCTGTCATCCCAGCACCAGGGAGGCAGAGGCAGGAGGACTGCTGAGTCCGAGGCTCACCTGGGCTACCTAGTGAGCCCAGGGCAGCCTGAACTACAAAGGGAGACCCTGTCTCAAATTATTCCAAGAACTATAAAACTGCATCAATTCAATGGAAACTACAGGAACAAGAACAGCGTTCTTTTAAGTAAATTGTGTGAGAAAGTTGTGACAGTGGCTCCACATGCATCTACTCAAGAAAGGCTGTGAGCTAATTCCAGACAGGACCAAGCCGATTACAGAAGGCTCCTCTAGGCAGGGACACGTGGGGCTCCTTGGCCCCTGCTTGGCGGCTTCAAAAGCTCCTGAGTACAGGGCCGGAGGGTTAGCTCAGTGGTTCCGGTGCCTGCCTTGCAAGCGCAAGGACCTGAGTTCGATCCCCGGTTACCACATATAATGCTGGGCGTGGTGGCTCACGCCTGTAATCCCAGCACTCGGGAGGCAGAGACAGGAGGATTGCTGAGTTTGCGGCGGCTTGCCTGGGCTACTGAACTACAAAGCGAGACCCTGTCTCCAAAAAAAAAAAAAGCTCCTGAGTACAGGGACATCTTGGCTTCAAGCCGCTTGGTGACCTTGGTGGTGTTGTCAGGCAGAGGAGCGGGCCGGAGCCCAGGGAACCTCTGAGGCTGTTTCTCAGGAGCTGTCCTCCCAGCCCCCGGCCTCGCGGGTCAGCGAGTGAGAGTGACCCCTGGCGACCTCCAGACCCGGCCGCCCTCCTGTCCCCAGCCCCTAAAAGCACCGCCTCCTGGGGGCGGGAGAGTCCTGGGCCTCACGCAGGGCAGCGTCCCTGCTCCCCTCCTGCACCAGGCACTTAATGTCATTCTTCTTCCTGGTGGTGTGAGAATATTTCTGCTGTGTCAGATGAATTTCAGGTGAGTGGGAAGAAGATGGTGAGGCTTAGGAGGCCCCAGCAGTCACCCCCGGAGCAAGGGATGTTCCCACCCTAGGCTGCATCTCCAGTCTCCTAGGGTCACAAGGAAGGTCCCCAGGCCACGCCCTGGGCTCACTGCATCAAAATCTGGAAAGCGAAGTGGAGCCATCGTGAGGATTTCTTTTTTCTTAGTTTCACATGATTACATGCATTGTTGCGAACTGGTACACATACATAACACATCTCAGTTATTTTCCCCCTTTCCTTTTTTCCTTTTTATCTACTATCAGATTTACTTACATTATAAGTTTTTATCAAGTTAATTCTCATAAGCACAGATTAGCAGCCAGGCCAACTATCCAAAAACACGTAACGGCATAAGATAATTAAACTAAAGGTGGACTCTTAGAGTTCGGCCATGCCAGGTGAACATCAGGGTCTCTCAAAGCTCTCCAGTGCATCCGGCCTCTGCCAGGTTCAGGAACCGTGGAGCCAAACACTGTAAAGCAAGAGAAGCTGAAAGGTGCTGCCCCGCCCGGTGCCGTGATGAACACCCGTGATCGTGGAAACAAACGTGCCTGGCTCAGCACGTCACTTCGTCTGCCAGGGCCTGGTTCCCTCATCTGAAAAACGGAGATAATTTCAGAAGCTCCTCACAGGGTCTGATAAAGGGCGACTGGACAAACCCTTGGCTCAGCGCCTGCCACACAGAGAGAGCCCATCGGCTCTGCGCTCTTCCCACCTTTCTGCTACTCAAGAGCTCCAGTGAAATTTCCTATGCAATGCCTTCTACAACTGTATTTCCTCCATTGCAGAGATGCATATTTTTGCCTTTTAACATCTTTACAAGTGAGATGAGCCTTGTCCCTGATGGTATCTGACGTTCTGTGACACACGGTGACTATAGTGCCAACTACCGAGTACTGTAGTGCCAACAAAAAAGGAAAGTATACGCTCAGTATCAAGTGCCATGGGCACTTTCTTGCTCCCTTTGTCCTCGCCATATTCCCCTGAGGCTACTGTATACCCACCTCCACTCAACAGATTGGTAAACCGAGGCCCAGACTTTAAGAGCCTTGCCCAAGTTCTGTACCAATAGATGATGGTGATTTGAACTGGGGTCCTGTTGGACTTCGCCCCCGACCCCTGCTCTATAGCAGCTCAGGGATATGAGGATCCAGTGAGCACAGCTGCCCAACTAGGATCTGAATCCAGACCCCAAACTTCTGCTCTCTACTGCTGGACCCGAGCACTGAGGCAACAGGTTGCTGGCTGCACACAGGGGCTCTTGGGGCCCAGGTGCTGCCGCCGTGCTGCTTGGCGCCCTCCTGCTGCTCCTGCTGCGCTGACCCTGCCCTTGCCGACCGCCACAGGTGCCTTCCCTGACGCATCGGACGGGGCCTAGGCCCACGCAGCGCCACAGACCAGTCCTTGCCTGCGCCCCGAGAGCCTCAGGCTCCCTGTCCCTTGCATATCTGCCTGGCCGGGGGCCCTGAGCCTTCCCTGGCCCACCGGAGCAAGACTCTCCTGCTGGGGTGTCCTCGTCTCCCCGGTTAGGCAGGAGCATCAGCCCACCTCGGAGGGAGCAGACTTGCATGGCCCGTGAGGTGGACCGGGGACTGAGGCCTGTGGGGCCCCAAAGCCCCTCTTCCAGCAAATCCTTCCTCTGTCTACTAGGAGCCTCTCGGGAGAGAGCAGGGCGGGACAAGGCTCAGACCCGGACCCTGCGAGGGGGCGGCAGCCTCCTGCTCACAGGCAAATCCCCGCAAGCGAAGGCCAGCAGGAGCAGCCATGGCGCGTGCCTAGACCCAGTGGCGGGAGGTGAAGAGGCTCGGGAAGGGCCAGCGGGACTCCGCAGGGCCAGAGCTGCCCAGGACGAGCCCGAGGTCACCCCCGCGCGGGCGCAGCCTCTGACTCAGCGCCACAGCCACAGCCCCTGGGAAAGGCGGGCTCAGCCAGAAGCTGCACAGGACTCTGCGCAGCTTGGATTCCGAGGAAGGAGACAGGGCAGAGCCTGACCCCGCTGGGGGAGCTGAGAGGCTCCCCGACCCTCACGGAAGCCGCACCCTCCCCAGGCCTGTCTCCCAGACGAGACGGCCTCGCGGCAGGGTCCCCTGGGGCTCAGGGCTTCAGCACCGGCACCGGCTGCCTCCGCGGCCCGCGGCGCAAGCTGCAGGCTCCACATGGGTCCTGCTTCCCTCCCACTCCTGTTTGTAACGTGTGTGTATCTGAAGAGAGAAAAGTGCTCCCCGGTAAAAATCAGTGACGGCTCAGAATGCCAGGCCACAACCGTGGCACTCCCTGAAGTCACCCTCACCCCATGGTGCCAGCAGGGAGAGAGCAGACGCCAGGAGCAGTACTGCAGGGTGCTGGGTGGCACACCCCCGGAACCGGGCGCTTCAGCCCAGCCCAGGAAGGCAGAGGCGCAGCACTCGCCCCAGGAGAGGGGCCTGTGTGCCCGCGGGTTGTCCAGGCCCCGGCACAGACCTGTCATGGCGCCCTGCACACACGGAACCTTCGGGTGTCAGAGCCAGGTGGGCAAGGCTGAAGGCCAAGCCCTTGTTCCACCTGTGTCCCCTCCAGCTGGACTGAGACAGGCTCTTACCGTCCCTGCACAAAGGCGGTAAACTGTGACACAGCGGAGTCCCATGGGTGCTATGAGGACGGACAGAGCCGCGGGGACAGGGTGAGTGTGAGCCAGGCCTGACTGAGGCCAGGTGTGAGAGGGGCAGACAGGCGCAGAGGGGATCCCCAAGACACAGGGCGCTTTGCCGCAGCCGCTACCACAGGGCTGCCCGGCCGGGCCCGCGCGTTGAGGGCCAGGAGCTCACGCGGGCCACGGTGGTGTCATGGCTCCTCTGAGGCAGGCAGCTGCGCGCAGCCCCCCTGCGGAGAAACTGAGGCCCAGACAGTTCTGCTTCTGTGTTATCTGGGGCCGGACAACACTGGGCTCCCAGATAACCCCAGGAGGCCAAAGGTCTGGGGACCATAGTACTTCCAGCGGCCCATGAGAATGTTTCGTTTTCTTTTGTTTTAAAATCAGAGGACTGAATATATAGTCAAGAATCCAGCTTAGATTATAGTCATCTTGACACCGAGATTCTTTTCCCTTTCTTTCTCGCTTGCTTCCCCCTCCTCTCTCTCTCATTCTCTCTCTCTCCTGCTTGTTCTTTTGTTTGTTTTGTTTCTGAAATAGACTCTCCGTCAGTCATTCAGGTGTAGTCAGGCTACCCTTGAACTCATAGTGTACTACCACACCTGGCTACAAAGAAATATTATGTAAAAATTTTGGTATCAGTAGACATGGCGCCACGTGCCTGTGATTCCATTTTGAGAGGCTGAGGCACAAGGACTGCCATAAATTCAATAGCAGCTCAGACTACATAGCAAGACCTTGTCTCAAAACCAAAATAGATATAGATAGAGAGAGAATGAACCCACAGAGGCAAAAGTAAAAACTTTCCCAGCTCCCCAGGGCTCTGCACCCCACTTAGCAGGGGCTGCTCCCGGCGGCTGAGCGGTGCCCCCCCAGCTAGCCAGCTGGCCACGCCAACCCCTACTAAGGCCCAGCCCGCGTGCTCCACTCCAGAGCCTCCTCCGGCTCCTGTAGTACCAGACTCCTCGAAACCCGGGCTGAGGAAGGGCGGCTGCCTGCTCCTGGCAGAGCCCAGCTTCCTGTTTTCTCCAAGTGGACACGGTCGGGTGATGCCCGAAAGGGACAGGGGGCCGGTGATGAGCAGTGGACGCCAGCGAAGGGTGAGGAGGCAGACGCGGGCCCACGGGACTCCCCGCTTCCTTGCTGAGAGCTCTGAGCCTGCTCCAGCCACCACCCCTCCCCTGACCCAGAGCCCTGGGGACCCCAGTCCAGGTAGGAGCGCTCCCTGCGTGGGGAATGTCCCACGCCAGGGCTCGTGCCAGGAGCCACCCTGCACTTCCAGCCACGTGTGCATCCGCCGCCGCTCCGAAGCCAGTTCAGCTCGGCCGGCACCAGTCAGGCTGTGGCTCCTTTCGGAGCCCTCTGGCCTTCGGGTCTCGGGGGGACGGGGCGCTGACACTCCCCTCCCTCCCTCCGCCCGTTCTTCACACCTGACTCCTTTCTGCCGCGCGCTGTGCTCACCATGCTCCCGTCCTCTCTCCCCTCGTCCTCTCTAGCCCAACAGCCAGGGAGAGCAGGCCCGGCCGGGAGCACAGGGTCACAGCCAAGCCCTGCTGAACGGCAGGTCCACGCGGCCTGAGCCTGTCCTGGCCTCGGGGCCTGTGGAGCTGTCCCAGCATGGAGAGTCACACAGACGACCGAGGTCGCTGGGCCGCAGGGAGCTGGCTGTTCACCAGACCTCAGCGGTGAGGAAGACCTGGAGAGAAAGCCGCCTCCCAGCCTGCAGAGCCGCGCAGCGCAGCCGCTCACAGGGCCTGTGCGTGCAGGGGACAGTCCTGCCGGTGGGCGCTTGGTGGGCGGAGGCTGCGGGGGCCGAGGGCGACACTGGAGCGGGCCGGAGGGAAGGGCCGCCAGCACCGAGTGTGGCCCCGACACAGGGTCCCAGGCAGCACGGCCTCCCCGGGGTGGCCTCCGGAGTCCGGCCCCCGCCCCCCCCCCCCATAACCCCAGCGCTTCCCGCCACGCTCCCGGCTTTACAGACAGGGCCGGAGCGCAGAGCTGCCGAAGCGGCCGAGATCGCACGAACCCGCACCCTGGACGAGACTGCGCCTGACGATTGCGCGCTTTCGGCCTTTTCCGCTTACGCCGAAGCTCTCAGTCACTGTACTCCTGTTTCAACTCCCTTCAACTTTCAGTTCAGGTCCTGTCTTTCAGCTCCAATGTATTTTCAGTGTCCTTGAATTTACCAGCTGGAGAAGCTCTCACTTGGGTCTTTTTGGGGGTTGGTGGTGCTGAAATTTAACCCAGGACACACTCACACATCTCCAGACTTTTCTTTACTGTGTTGAGACAGAGTCTCAGTGAGTGACCGAGGCAGCGCTCCCGAGCGCAGGGATGACGACGGGTCATCCTGTCGAAACTAGGCCGGTAGCTGCGCACAGGAGGAAGCTGGCTCAGGCTCGCACGGTGCGGAGATCCAGAGACAGGAGAGCGGATGGCCTGGGGTTGGGCTTCGGAGACCGCAGTGAGGCTGCTGGCGCTCTGGGTGGAGGGGCGGGAGCAATGACTGCAGCGAGCCCACCGCAGGCTGCGTCACATCACCGGCTGCCAGGGGCTGTGCAGCTGCTCCTGCCGTGGTCTCTGCCCCGTGCCCTGCAGGTGACAGCTGAGCAGTTCCTGCGGCAGATCCCTGGCACTGTGGCATGCACTTCACGTCTGGCCGGAGGGCCTGGGCGCAGTGACCAGCAGTGCCCCTGGGCTGGGCGCTGCGAGGTGCCACTCAGATTCTTGCTCTTCGGCATGCTCCCGGGAGACACCTGCACCGTGATCCTTCCAAGGAGGTGCCAGCTCTTCAGCAGCAGCCAGGATTCTGTGACGGACCCACCCCACGGCACACGAGCCACGCCGCCCCAGTGGATGTTAAAGGGCCACCTCAGCCCCTAGTGCCCTGTGGGGTTGGATGAGGCCACTGGCAAGACTGCATCTTATTTCAGGTCTCCCCTGTGCCCAGTCTTGCCTTGTCCCTTCCTTGGCACGAGTGTGGGCTCCCAGAGCCTCCTGACCAGCATCCTGGTGCTAACTAGCATCCAGGATGCTAATCTTGCTAATGGCAAGATCTGCTTCCTGGGGAATGCGGCCCTGGAAAGCGTCCCAGCTGGGTCAGCAGGCGTAGGTCGCGGGCGCTCCCGGACTCCGGCGGGCTGCAGCACGTGCCGGCGACGCGTGCTGTGTTACTCACTTAATGATCCTGGGCTGAGAGTCTCAGGAAGTGGAGAACGTGCCGGTCCCGTCCCAGCCCTGATGAATTCAGGGCCTGGCACCCAAGGTGCTCTGTATGTGTTGAACGGATAAACGGACCACATAATCCAGGAATTTAGAGACCACAGAAGGGAGAGGGAGAGGAGGAGCAGGAGAAAAAGGAAGAGGAAGAAGAGGAGGCGGAAAGAAAGGGAGGGGGGAGGGAGGGAAGGAGAGATGGGTGAAGAGCTCTGTACAGCCGCAGCAGAGCTGCACCCAGACCCCCGTCTGTCCGCTGCCTCTGTGTGGCTCGGGGTGCCTGGCCTCCTCTCAGTGGCACCCCGCCCTGACTGCAGCTCCTGAACCACAGCACAGTGGGTTCGCTTGGATCACTCCTGACTTGGGGAACAAAGTCAGGCCATCCTGTGTGGGGGCCGGGTGCAGCGGGCACAGCCCTGGTGAGAGGAGAAGGTGGGTGTGTGCCTGACCCTGTGGCATCAAGCAGTCCTGGATTTTATCTTAGCAAAGTTTCACCTACACTAATGTTGGGCCGGAAGTAAAAAGGGATCCCTGCATTATCTGCAGCCTCAGGAAGACCCTGACCCGTCAGGAGCTGACCCTGTTGGGCTTCCGTGGCCTCCCTGCACCCCTTTGCCCCACTCCTCACTGAAGGGGTGCCTTCAGAGGGGGCAGTTTGTGGTCCATGCTCCTGGCTTGGTAAAGTGTCTTTAAAGATGGCCCTGGAGAGGTGACAACCTGGCTTGGTGGCCAGCTCTAGAGCAGGTGGTCAGAGAGCTAGGCCAAGACACTGGGCACAGCACCCTCCCACATGGGCGACCCGGGGCCCAAGGAGAAGATCTGGCGCCAGCCTGGGGACTGGCAGAGCCCAGGGAAGCTGCCAGCCAGGCCACCCCTCCCTGCCCGCTCTCATCCTCGTGCGCCGATGAGCCCGCTCCGGCCCGGGAAGCTCTCCCGCAGGGCAGGTTCCAGGAATCAACCCAGCGGCTCCGCGGCCTTTCTTTAAAGGTCTTTGGTGGCTGCGTGCTGAGCTCAGCCTGACCTTCCCAGCGGCCTCCCTCCTCCCCCAGTCACACTTCTCCTTCTCAGCCTTCTGAGAATCCTAGAAGGTCACTGTTGGAAAGGACCCAGTGGCAGCAGAAGAGGAAGCTGAGAGGCCTTGGGCAGCTCACTGCCCACCTGCCAGTCCCTGGCCTCCAGTCAGCCCGCGGTGAGTCGGCAGCAGCTGGTGTGTGGCACGCTTGTGCCCTCTCCCTGTAAGGGACAGACTAGTGGGTTAAACTCTCACAAAAAGTGGGCTGTGGGGCCGGCTGGTCACTCACGCTGCCCAGTGGAAGAAGGAAAAGGAGCCCCCGTTCCACCTCTGGCAGCCATGGAAGTTCTAGAAAGGTCAGGCCTGCCTGGGGCAGCCGGGGACAGAGGAGCCAGGACAGGGCGACTCTGCCCGAGGGCAGCATCTTCAAGGACTCTGGGAGATGCAGCCTGCGGCTCGTCCTGGAGGGTGATGTGACAGACCTGCCCTAGATGGCGTGAGTGCAGCCCGGGGCGAGGTCTCTGGGACCCCACCACGCCTTTCCTCTCTGGAGCCACAGGAAAGAGCTCTGGCCAGGACGCCCGTGGCCTGCCTTGTTTCACCAGTTCATTTCCTTCTCTCATAAACACCGTTTTATGGTACTTAAGATGGAACTCTTCCGTGCTAAACGGGCACTGCACCACTGAGCTGCATACCTAGCCCCCCCCTTTTTGAGACAGGGTCTCGCTTTGCAGTTCAGGCTGGCCCTGAGCTCACTACGTAACCCAGGCAAGCCTTGAACTCAGCAATCCTCCTGCCTCTGCCTCCTGAGTGCTGGGATGACAGGCGTGAGCCACCACGCCCGGCTAGCTCCTTTTACTTTGAGGTAAAGTTTTGTTAAATTGCTCAGACTGGCCTTGAACTTGTTGTTCTCCTGCTTTAGCCTCTTGGATAGCTGGGAGTATAGGTGTGGACCACTCCACTCAGCCCACCAAAGATTTCTGAGCAGCCGCTTCAGGCCACATAGATGTGCCAGCTGCCCTGCAGGTCCAATGGGGAGATTAGGGTCAGCAGAAACAGAGAAAGTGCGACAAGGGCCCGTGATGAGAACAGGGCGCCGAGGAGGGGTCTAGGCCAGCCCGGCCTGGGCAGGGATCGGCCAGCAGCCCCGCCAGAGGGCAACGTGCGAGGTCATCTCTCCAAGACAACACGTGCGGGCAGTGAAGTGATGGGCACAGCTCTGCCTCGTCCGTGCACCTGCCTTTGCCGTTTTCCAGCCAAGAGGCCTGGGTGAAGTACTTAGCTGTCACATGCTTCGGTTTCCATACCTGTAAAACGAGGCTAGAAGAAGCCTGCCTGGGCTCTGTGCAAAAACCTAGGGTGCTAGTGTAGGGTTTTCTCAAAGTATAGTCCTAACGCCTCTTGGAAACCCCCAGAGAAGGGCTGTCTCGGGTTCTTCCAGGTCAAAGGTGTTTGCACAGCAGGGAGCTGTTGCAGATATTGCTCCCTTAGAAACCTGCCTGTTTTCGGTCCAGACTTAGGACAAAGGCACGTGGCCGGCATAGCCTGACAGTGGCTTCCTCGACAGCACAGTCCTGGAGCTCTTGCTGACTGTGCTGTACACTATAGTACTGTGGTTTTATGTTCTGTTATGGGCTGCAGCACCGCACATAAAAGTCATGCAAATAAAGCGAAGTTACCAGGTTGGAGTTTCCTTTAACCATTTCTTTGCTCTGAGTATTGCAATGTGCATAGTGTTCAGGACCCCTCACTTAGTGACCAGTCCCCTGAATGACCTGTCGCAGCCCCAGGACTCAGGTGCTACTAAACAAGGGGTGTCCCTTCCCGCTTTGCGCTGTCTCCTGTCTCCCCGCTGTGTGCGTAGCTGGCTCCCTTCGTCCTGGTAAGGAAGCCTCACCTTTCTGGCCCCGTGCAGAGCTCCCTCGCGCCCTGGCGTGTGTGGCGCCCCCGCCTCCCTGCTCCAAGCGGAGCCCTCTTTCACGCTGCGCTGCGCAGAATCCTCCTCCCTGACCTGGGACAGCCCTCTCTCCAGCCTCTGCGGGGCCTTACTTCCCAGCCGCTTGAGGCCTTTTCCCTGCCCCTGCAGAGCCCCGGGCTTGCACCTACCGCTTAGCAACCTCCCTCCCTGCTAGTGGGGGAAGCGCTCCCTGTGCAACCTTGCAGGGCGCTCCCTCCACCTCCGTGGTATGTTCAGAGCCCTCTTACCCTCTTTCTCCCTAATTTGTTCAGGGGCGTCTTCCTCCCCGCTGTGTACATAGACTTCTCCCTCCTCACGGTTAGGGTTGGGGCTAGCGTTAGGGTTTGTGTCGGGTTTGTGCATCAGGTTACTGGTACTCTTAGTGTTAGGGTGGGGTTAGCATTAAGGGTTAGCTTGAGGTCAGGCTCCACGGTTGGGGTCATCCTTAGTTTTACTGTTATAGTCAGAATTAATGAATCACAAGGGTAAGATCAGTGCTTAGGTTAGAGTTCTGGTTGTTGTTTCTAATAGGATTAGTTCTTGGGTAGGATTAGGAGCACTGATAACTACAGGGTTAGATATAGGTGTAGGTAGAGTGGGAAGCAAAGATTAATGGTGATGTTTACAGTCCAGGACGGAACCTTAGATTCCAACAAATAAAAAATGGAGTTCCAGCAATCTAAAATATTAGTATATTTTATATTTATCTTTTATTTCTTAAATTATTTGCAAAACAGTTAATTGCTTAGCGTTTGAGAAATCACAACTCATGAACCAAGTCTGGCTAATTATCGGGACACAGATACACTATTCCTCTTCATTCTGCTGAGACCTGCTCTCTCCAGTGGGGCCTTTCAGAGACCACCTGATGTGTTACACCACAGTAGACTGTGAATATACCACAGGAGACACGTGAAGCTAGCTGTCTTGATTAACCTAGATATTAAAGAAATTTGCAAGAATATTAAACAATGTCACTTTCCCATTATTTTTTTTATTTTTTTATTTTTTAGAAAACAGCAATATACTTTAATAGCTATAAAATAAATAACTTGATGAATTCTAATTCATTGGACCGGAAACATCAAAGTATATGATCTCAGGGTTTATAGGCGGAACTTCTGATCATTACCAGCACATGCAGACGTAGTAATCATTAGAAAACATTGGAAGTTTTTTACATAGCTAACATTCAAATATAAATATGTGACAGTGAGAGAGGTTGTAAAGTCACTTGCTAGAAATTGACAATACATTTCAAAGCAAGTCAGGCATGGCCGCACATGGCTGCAATCCCCACTGAAGGGGCTGAGGTGGGGGCAGCAGAATTCCAGGCCAGCTTGGGCTTCACAGTAAGTTCAAGGTCAGAGAAACCATGTCTCCCCCCAAAAAAAATTTCAAAACAAGATTTCAACATTAATCTAGTGTATTCTTTTGCTTTTGCTAAAATGCAATGGAGACTCTCTTTTGTTTTCAATTAGCTAATGCATTTAGCCTCCAAAGATGAAAGCATCTTTCCTATAAATGGCGTAGAAATAACCAATTTCTATAGCTTGCCTTCAGCAGAGAATCAATTCACAATGCTGAAATCAGAGTTGGTCATTTTTTATTTTTATTTTTTTTGAGACAGGGTCTCGCTTTGTAGTTCAGGCTGGCTCTGAGCTCACTATGTAGCCCAGGCAAGCCTTGAACTCAGCAACCCTCCTGCCTCTGCCTCCCAAGTGCTGGGATAACAGATGTGAGCCACCATGCCCAGCAAAAAATATGGAATGCTTCACGAATTTGCATGTCACCCTTGCACAGGGGCCATGCTAATCTTCTCTGTGTCTTTCCAATTTTAGTATATGTGCTGCCAAAGCGAGCATCAGAGTTGGTCATTTTTGTCAGGATGTTTTCAGGTTTCTAAAAATCTTCCTTCCCTTGATAACTTGGTTCAGAGACCGGACTGCTCAAACGGCACCACAGAATGCACTCAGATGTTTGTTCAATTAATAAATTACTATTATATAAGTAACTTTTAGCCATGTACATCTTTAAAAGCAATAAAACTGCCCAATTTTTTAAAGACCTGAAACAGCCACAGCTCATTTTCTGAACACTTAGAAAACTAACAAGGTTATAGGCATCACTTTTTTAAAAATTTGTATTACTGGGGCCGGAGGGTTAGCTCAGTGGTTCCGGCGCCTGCCTCGCAAGCGCAAGGCCCTGAGTTCGATCCCCGGTAACCACATACAATGCTGGGCGTGGAGACTCACACCCACCAGCCATCAATAACACACAGCACAGTGCCGGACGTGGTGGCTCACGCCTGTCATCCCAGCACTCGGGAGGCAGAGACAGGAGGATTGCTGAGTTCGCGGCAGCTTGCCTGGGCTACATAGTGAGCTCAGGGCCAGCCTGAACTACAAAGCGAGACCCTGTCTCAAAAAAAAAAAAAATTTGTATTTCTAATGCCGGCGTGTTTACATCGTTAGTTCTAATATCCACAGCAGGGCCTAGAACATGAAGCGGTTGCGCGTGAGCATTATTTTT
Organism: Thryonomys swinderianus; assembly: GCA_004025085.1. Classification (NCBI taxonomy): domain Eukaryota; kingdom Metazoa; phylum Chordata; class Mammalia; order Rodentia; family Thryonomyidae; genus Thryonomys; species Thryonomys swinderianus. Next base: position 16,279 of record PVIC010021192.1, read on the forward strand.
CTTAATTGCAGCAAAATCCTCGCACGCGATAAAGTCTCCCCCTCGCCCCTGCATCCCTCCTGTTCGAGGATGGCTGTCATTCTGGCGACCGGCCTGGAGCGTTGCGGTTCTGGAGAAGCAAAGCGAGCGGCGGGTGCGCGCGCAGCCGGGGGGGGGGGGCAGCAAGGCGGTCGCAGAGGAGGGAGACGCCGCCTCTTCTGGGGCGGAAGACGCTGCGAGGCAGGCGAGGCTGGCACGCGCGACCGGCCGGCGCGGGAGGGCAACTGCGGGAGGCACCGTCTCGCCGGGCGGTGAACGACGGGGGGCAACCGGAAGAGCGGACCCGCAACCCGGGGATTCCCGCCAACTGCTGTACCGGCTCTTAGTCGCCATAATAAGCACCTTTGTCCAGAGTCACAGCCACGGCCCGGACACGGCTTCTCCTCGCGGAGGTCCCAGCTCCGCCGCCCGCTCTCGGCCCCCGAATCCCGCACCCGCTCAGTGACCTATTTTTTTTAATACAGTTATTTTCATAAGGAATGTTGTTAATATGAATATGTAAGACTTGTTATTGATGCTTGTTGTTGTTGTTGTTGTTGTTATTGTTGTTGTTGTTTGAGACAGGGTCTCACTTTGTAGTTCAGGCTGGCCCTGAGCTCACTATGGAGCCCAGGCGAGCCTCGAACTCACAATTCCTTCTGCCTCTGCCTCCTGAGTGCTGGGACGACAGGCGTGAGCCACCGCGCCCGGCCCTGTGCTGTGTGGTACTGATTGCTGGTGGGCGCGAGTCTCCACGCCCAGCATTTGTATGTGGTGACTGGGGATCGAAGTCAGGACCATTGCGCTTGCGAGGCAGGTGCCGGAACCACTGAGCCAAATCCCAGGCCCTTGTTATTGATGTTTTAATGAATTCATACTTTAAACATGTCTCTGTCTTCATTTCATTGTCTTCAATATCAATAAACATTTCAGCAGTGTGCTGGAGTCAGTTTGCCCTGGCTTGCACCGGGCCTGGTAGTAATCCCAGCTCTCTGGAAAGTGGAGGCAGGAGAATCCTATTTGAGCCAAACCTGGGAAACATCACTACTTTGGAGACCAGACTCAAAATTTTTTTTTAAAGCATATGGGGGCTACAGATGTAGCAGTGTGAAGGCCATGAGTTAATCTCCAGTACTACACAAAAGTAAATTAACAAATGCTATAATAATAATAAATCTATTTTGCTGGCTTGAGAAAGCTGTACACACCTCTTCCCACTTGACATTACAGGTTTATCTGGAACGGGGTCGAAGTAGAAGTATTTCTAGCAGGGAAATTAGCAGACACTGCAGATCAGGACTTTCCCGTAAAGGGCAAATTTTTCAGCTTTTACCATTATAACACCAGATAAAATCTGCATAAATAAAAGCTTTCCAGGTCCTCAGAAAACTTCAGGAGCCAAGAGCCAGTGAAGCAGCACTAGGAAGTGCTTTCCCCAATGTCTAGCTCACTGTGGACCCTCAGTTCACTGGAGAAGTGAATCACAGACCCGAGAACCAGGACTTGCCCTCTGCCGATGTCAGGACCTGAGCCCCAGAACCCCAAAACCAGGCTGGCGGCTGGACACAGCCCCCCTGTGAGGAGCCCTGTTTACGTGCCCAGCCACAGCTGACTGCTCGTGTCGTTAGCTAACAGGCCGTGAGTGACTGTGGCCGTGGGCACTGCTCGGAGCTTGCTGGCCTTTCGCTCTCCTCTGAAGACTGACTTGGGTTTGGCTGTTCGATCGCGTTACGTCTAAACAGAGCCAGCAGGCAAGCCTCTGTCCGGGTATGCAGATCTGACATAAACATCTCCAAACGTCTGCAGAGCAGGGACCATACCGAGGCGGGGCCTGGGGTGGAACCCAAGGCCCTCGTACTGAGCTACATCCCCAGCCCCTCCTTGACATCTCATTTTGAGGCAAGGTCTTGCTAAGTCCCTGGGCTGTCCAAGCTGGGCCTGAAGTTGTGATCCTCCTGCCTGTTTCCCGCAGTGCCAGGATCACACACCTGCCCACCACGCCTCGCTAAAGAGATTTTCTGAATGCAAACTGATGACAGTTTATTAAGTATTAAACAAGACAAAAGGCTTTCACGACTAGAAGCTCAGGTGAATCTGACCACACATGGTGACAGAGATAACCAGGGAAGCTGCCTGGGGGAGATGGAGCTGAGACACCCCACCCAGAGCTGAGGGAGGACACAGCGCCGACACCGGCCTCGCCACCCCTCGCAGCTTAACTCGGCTGTTCCTCCTCCCCACTCACTGCACTTCACACCAGAGTTCCACCTGCACCGTCCCTTTAACATTTTTCTCCAAACTGCCTCACCTTTGTTTGATAAGAAATTATTTTTAAAGGAATCTTTATATTTAAAGGAATCTTAGTACTTTGAAAGTAGATGGAAAATCAGTGTTACTTGCTGTGTAAAAATAAAGCCAGTCACACCCAGGTGTAGGGGACATGGCTATGATCCCAGCTACTCTGGAGGCTGAGACAGCAGGGTTGCCTTGAGTTGCTTGTGCAATTCAGCAAGACACTAAAGAGCAAAATCTTTTTGTTTTGTTTTGTTTTTTGACACAGGGTCTCTCTTTGTCGTTCAGGCTGGCCCTGAGCTCACTGTGTAGCCCAGGCAAGCCTGGAACTCAGCAATCCTCCCGCCTCTGCCTCCCGAGGGCTGGGATAACAGGTGTGAGCCACTGACCGGCAAGAGCAAAATCTTTTAGAAAGGGCTGGGAACCCGGCTCAGTGGTCCCTGGGTTCACCTCTCAAAGCCCAGAGCAGGATCCAATAACAGCCAACCATTGTTATTAAACTCTGGCTGGGCCTTGCAGCCAGCCGACCTGACACGTGAGCAATTAGCAGGTGTCACCGGGAGGGAGAAGCCTCACAGGATGGAGCCTGGGAAGCGACTAGGAGCAAGTTTGTGAACTGGCTAACAGTAAGGAGCCACGGCAAGCTCTTGATGTGAGGGACAGTTTTCAGAGGGATTCCTCGGGTGTCCTCTGGTGATTCTGAGCTCTGTCGAGGTGCGTGCTGTGTCAAAAGATAAGACGGGGACCGCAGATTTAGCTCAGTGGTTCCAGCGCCTGCCTGGCAAGCACAAGGTCCTTGGCTGGATCCCCTGGAACCGCATACAGCAATATAGGGCACGATGACGCACGCCCACCAGCAGTCAGTACCGCACACCACAGAGCCGGGCGTGGTGGCTCACGCCTGTCATCCCAGCACGCGGGAGGCAGAGGCAGGAGGATTGCTGAGTTCAAGGCTTGCCTGGGCTACACAGTGAGCTCAGGGCCGGCCTGAACTACAAAGCGAGACCCTGTCTCAAAAAAAAAAAAAAAAAAAAAAAAAGATGGCAGGTAGACAGCTGTGATCCCTGGACAGGAGGCATTTTGTCAGATATTTAAAATAGGTGTAACCTGCTGGGCACGGTGGTACATGTCTGTCATTCCAACACTGGAAGGCTGAAGCAGGAGGATTCCAATCAATCCCACCTTGGGTAACTCATTGCCTTAGCAAGACCCTGTCTCCATGATTAAAAATAAGGAAAGAGCTGAAGATGTAGCTTAGTGCTAGTGCAGGGAAAGGCTATGAGCTGACAGGCCAGACCCAAAGGGTGCTTCTGTCTGGAGGGCACCCCCAGGCGGGGCAGGGTAAGCATCTCCGCAGGGCCCCGGGGAGCTTCGAGGAGTCAGACCAAGCAGAGCTGGCTGGGCTGGGCTTCCAGGCGAGCGCACTGAGGCCTAGACTTCACCTCGGGCACCATCGCGAGGGGTCCGCAGAGAGCGCTGAGCAAGGACAGGCGGTGTAGGGAGGGCTCTTGGGAACCACGGGAAGCGGGAGCTCACAGGCAGGGCCGAAGCGGAGCCCCGGGAAGGTGCGGTGAGGCTGTAAGACAGAGGGAGACCACAGCAGGCGCGACACGGAAACCACAGGAGACGCACAGGCGCCCCGGGGGACGGGCAGAGGAGAGAGGCACCCTGCAGGCCTGGGGGTCCGGGTGGGGCTCAGGGTGCAGGTTCTTGCATCCCACGCCGTCCCCCATCGTTATCGTGATTATTATTATCATTATTACTATTATTATTATCATACTGCCAGCATTCTGCCGTGAGCTACATCCCCAGCCCTTGCCAATTTTTCTTTTCAAATGTTGGGAGTCTCACAAACTTGCCTACTTTGGCTTCCAACTTCTGCTTGTCCTGGCTCAGAGCCCCCACCTAGCCGGGATGGCAGGTGTGTGCCGCCACGCCTGGTTCCCAAGCCACGACTGTCCCCGTGTCCCTGCCTCTTCCAGCCAGCACGCTTTCTCCCTCCTTCCCCAGCGCACTGCGTGCAGCTTACCGTTCACCTGTCTCCTGCCCGGGGAGGCCCCGCAGGCCCTCTTTGGGTGTGCTCACCTCTCTAGGGGCCCTCTGCCCTCCAGGCTGCCTGCAGCCATGCCTGTCTGCCCTGGAGGCCTGGCAAACACGACTCACCTGTGCCGCAGGGCCTGCTCAATGCCTGGTACACGGCGGTGCTCAGCCTGTGCTGTCGGTGACTCAGTGAAGCCAGGAGTGGATCAGAACTCCGAGCTGAGAGTGTAGCGAGGCAGGAGGCCAGGGCCGAAGCCTGAGGATGAACGAAGCAAGCCCCCTGGGGACTGGGGAGCCTGCATCGCCGCCCAGGTGGCTGGCTACTCCTCTCTACCTTCCCTCTTCCAGGCCTCAGCTTTTCTAGGTCCCTCGAGACACCCTCCTGAGGCCTCCCGGGGCCCAGCTGGGCTGGGCTGGCCTCCGCCTCCCCACGTTCCCTGCCCGCAGGTGCGTCCCGCCTGAGGCACTGGCAGGACTCGGAGGTGGAGCGGCGGCCAGGGTCTTCCAGCCTCTGGGTCTGGAGCAGAGCGGTGGGAGCGGTGCCCGCTCACACCCGGCTTCTCCCGGGCCGCAGGGCAGGGAGCCCGCCAGGGGCAGTCTCCGGGGCCTGGGGCCTCTCCCTGGGCACCTGCTCCCTCCACCCCCGGCCGGCTGTTCCATCAGAAACTCTGAATGCACCTGTGGCCCTGGTCGGCTCCCGCGTGGCCCAGCACATTCAATCCCTGCTCGCAGTGCCCTGGCCACCGGGTCAGGCCACCGGCCAGACCGCAAGCCTGCTGTGGCCTGGAGACTCCGCTCTCTGAAAGAAGAGCCTGAAGGAGGAGCAGACCCAGCGGCAGGGCACACACCTGTGACCCAGCTCTCGGAGGCCGAGGCAGGGCCGGCGATGGCAGCACACGCTAAGACAGGAGGACCTGAGTCCTCTCGGGGCTCCGGAGCCTCCAGAAGAGTCGAGGGTGACACGGAGAAGACACAGAGAGAGGGAGGGGCCTTGGGAGGGGAAAACCCATCGGGAAGTGGGAAGGATTGAGTGGAGCCAGCGCTCCCTGAAAAGGCTCCCTGGGGGGGTCTCGGAAGCTGGTCCCGCCCCTGCTGTGCCCTGGCCACCCTCTGCCTCCCTGCCCCCTCCCACCTCTCTTCTCTGCCCTCCCTGTGCCACCCCTTCGTGCCTGGAGCGGCAGGCGGTGGCGAGCGGCGCAGCCCGAGGGTCTCCGTGGTTGGCACAGCTGTCCGAGGTCAGCAGGACGAACACTCCCCGTCCCGCTTTCAGCTACCAGCCTGAGGAGGGGGACCGCGGAGGAGGAAGAGAGGCAGGCCGCCCAGGGCGCCAGCTTCTGCCCCCCCACCCCAGGCCTCCGGCGGGTCCCTGGGTGGGCGGTCACGGGAGGGCAGCACCAGCCGCTCTCTGGGCATGCCCACCCCTTGTCCTTTACCAGGACAAGATCTCGCAGGGATGCGGGAAGCAGAACTCTCAGGTGCTCGGATGATTTAGTGGCCACTTTCTCACTGGACATGGCTGCCCATCGTGGGCCAGCTGCCTAGGCCAATAAAAGGCAGAGCGCAGCTCCTTTGATCCAAAACAAAGACAAAAGGGCGATGACCCCAGCCAGCGCCCTGTCACTGGCACCCAAAGCCTGCGACGCGCTCCGCTCCCCGTGGAACGACAGCCCCGGCTCCCTCCAGGGCTGCACACACCAGGGCCGCGCCGGGGAGGCCCTGCTTCGCACCCTGGGCCTTCGGTTAGAATTATTCACAACTCCGGGCAAGTCGCCTCCATCCACACCTCAGCCCGCTGGCCCACGAGACGGGGTGACACTCACGTGTGCCTGCGCTGCGGAGTCAGGCCGCACCTCTGCCAGGGCACAGCGTCAGTCCATGAAGACAACTGACCGTGTCTGCAGGAAATTCTTGTCTTGACGCGGAGTGCATGAGGGGCTCCATTCACCTGGTGCTAGCAGAGGGAGGCCAGAAATACTCCTCAGCATTGGGCAAAGCACAAGAAGTTCCTCTCACAATGAATTCTCTAACCCGAAACATCAGTAGTGCGAGGCTGAGTCGCCTGGAGCGCAGTGAATACTCAGTGAGGTTAGACCTAAAAAACCGAGAACGTGTCTGGCTCACTTTCTGAAGTTCTGGACAAACAGAAGCTGCTGTTCTTCGGGACCGGCGCAGTCTTCCCCTCCTCTTTCCAGGCCTCATGCAGAGGGGATGTGAAACCCCCCCAGTGCTGAGAACTTAGCGGACCAGTCTCCAGGTGTGAGTCACCCTAAATGTCAGCTGCTGCATTTAAATGGGAGCCGAGGCTACACAAGTGAGTCAGGAGGAAGCAGCCTTCCTGGGCTGTCAAGGCCTGAGCAAGGAGGGGCCTGTCCCAAGCGCCCCTCCGGGAGCTGTGTGAGCTCTGCATGGCTCAGAGGTGCCACGGAGCCCCCTCGCCCGGGAAGAGAGGTCGCGCTGCTTCATCCACCCCACACACCTCGGGCTTAGAGAGGAAAAAAGCAGAGAAACCAAAAGAGCTGCTTGTCCCAAGCACCCTCCTTAGTCATGCGCAGTGTCTGCTCCCCCCTGCGGGCGGCCTGAGATCCCTTCTCCAGAGCGGCAGCGCGCTGGGCCAACAGAGCCCCTGTCGCCGTGCGCCGGTGCTGGTGAGCACATCGCAGAGGGGCCACACCAGGAAACTCGGGCCAGAGGGGAACCCAGGGAAGCTGGGGACGCATGAGCACACAGGCGTCCTCAAAAGGCTGAAAAAGGAGACAGCCAATCGGCCCGAAGGGGTAGCTCAGTGGTTCTGGCGCCTGCCTCGAAAGCGCAAGGTCCTGAGTTCGATCCCCGGTGACCACATATAATGCTGGGCATGGAGACACGCCCACCAACAGTCAACACCGCATACCACAACGCCGGACGTGGTGGCTCACGCCTGTCATCCCAGCACTCGGGAGGCAGAGACAGGAGGATTGCTGAGTTTGCGGCGGCTTGCCTGGGCACCATAGTGAGCTCAGGGCCAGCCTGAAAAAAAAAGGAGCCGGCCAAGCACCCAGGGAGCATGTGCAGAGTCTGGGCCCACGCCAGGACCTTCCTGGGAAGTGCCGTGCCCAGAGGCCGGAGACAGGCACTCCAGATGTGATGCCGACCTGCGCGGCCGGCTCAGCGAGTCGCTGCAGTGCAAACCCCAGGGTGCACCAGCCCCGGGCCCGGCACCAACTGGCAGCCAGGATGAGCTCCACGCACAGGCTTCACGTGCCCTGTGTGACGTGCCATGTCCGTGCCCCGCCTGTGGGCTGGGGGACAAGATGCAAGGGTGAGTGCTGAGAATAAGACAACAGCGGTCGGAGCCATGAGGAGCGCAAGCCCTACGTGAGGCATTCAGAAACGCGGGCCACACGGACAAGGCGGCGCGCGCCTGACGGCCCAGCACCCCTGTCCAGCGCGGGCGTCTGAGCGCCTGAGGGGAGATGGTGGAGATGAAGAGACATCACACAGACACGTGTGTAAAGGGAAATCCGGGCCAGGCGGGACGCAGCCCTAGGGTGGAGAAACTGTGGCCTTGTGCCTGTTCAGCATGTTTATTTTATACAGTTTCAAAGGGGTGAGTCAGGGGCAGTTTAAAGAGAACAAACTGTTTACACTATGTTGAAAACCTAGAAAGTAGGATATTCTCAAGGCTGACTCGCCATGTTGCAGTTAATTATCAAGGACATGGAACCCCGTGCTGTCCCTCTCACTGCCTGAGTTGGAAGTCAGGAGCTGGGTACATGAAGTGTCTTTTGACCACTTAACATCCGAGAGCCAGGCTTTGCACACGACTGTGGTATTCAACTGAAGAAGGGCCCTCGGCTCACTTGCTTCCTACAGCTCCCTACATCAGCACTTGGGAGGCTGAAGCAGGAGGATCCCAAGTGCAAGACCAGCCAGGGCTACACAGTGAATTCAAGCCCCACCTCAACTACATACCAAGACCTTCTCTCGAAGGCAGAAAAAAAGGAAACAACGTTGGACCAGCCAAACAAACCGTATTTATGACCGAGGTGAGAGATGAGCCCTTGGGTTGTGAGTTTCCCGGCCCTGCCTAAATGGACTGGCTTCCCAAGATCCCAGGCAGAAGTCCCATCTGTTGGGTACCAACCTCCAGAGACGTGCTAGGATAGGAAGCCCTGCCAAGTGGTCCGAGGGGACCCTTTCTCTGGAGACTCACTCATCCCTGCCCACGGGGACCCCTAATGGAATTGAGGAGCTAGGGTAGGAACACCTCTCTATTTTGAAAACTTCAAAAAATAATAAAGTTTGGGCTGGAGATTTAGCTCAGCAGTTCCAGGCCTGCGTTGCAAACACAAGGTCCTGGGTTTGATCCCCAATACCATACACCACAATGCTGGGCGTGGTGGCTCATGCCTGTCATCCCAGCACTCGGGAGGCAGAGACAGGAGGATTGCTGTGAGTTCGAGACTTGCTTGGGCTCACAGTGAGAGCTCAGGGCCAGCCTGAACTACAAAGCAAAACCCTGTCTCAGGGTTTTGATGATGATGATGATGATGATAGATGATAGATAGATAGTGGAATTTTTATGACAAATGAAACAAGATCGTTGTGGGAACATCAGAAAATATTTCAGCAAATTTTGGAAACGCCCTCTTCCTTGCCTACCCCTCCTTGTGCTCATTCAGGAGCGAGCACTGTGTCGGCACAGGTGTCCGAACCCCAGGTCTCCTCCGCGCTCTGTCCGCCACACGCACTGCCCCCTCGCGAGCACCCGAGGTCCCGACTCTTCGAGGGACGGCACTCTCTCCGTCCTCGGGGGGTCTGTGGCGGCTGAGAACATCATTCCTAACCCCACCACCCTCGCTTCTGCCTCAAAGAAGTGGCGGGTGCCCGGGGAAGGAGAGCGCCCTGACATCCCCCGGGTAACCGGAGTTGGCGCGGGGAGTGTCCACGCATGCTCACAGTTTCCCTTCCTTCCCGTAATCTCAAGAATGCAGCCAAGCGAGAGTGCCAGGAATCGAGTGCGCATGTGCACGACTGCACCGCCTCCGCCTCCTGTCAATCGTCCGGCCCAGCAGTCTCATCTAGAAACTTTGCACGGAAATAGTGCCCATTTCTGGAAACCAGACCTCGTTAACCAATCGTTGTTAGGGAGGGGAATCACCGGCAGGCTGAATCTGCCCGTCTCATTGGCCAATTTGGGGGAGTGGGTGGGGATAAGGTGGCGGCGCAGCCCGAAGAAGGAGGTACGAAACCAGGCAAAATCGGCGCCGCGGGGGGAGGTGTGGCTAGCGAGTGGTTGAAGGGGCGGGGCGGGGCGGGGCGGGGCGGGGCGACCTGGCTGGAAGCGCCAGGGTCGGCGGTGGCAGGACGTTGCTGGCCTGGGTGCGCACACTAGAGGTTGCGGAGTCGGCGTTCTGCCGGTAGGTGACGGGGCGACCCGGACCCCACACCGGGGCGCCCAGGGGCGACGGGACTGGGCAGCTTTCGGCGCGGGGCAGGGCTGCGGCCTGCTTGCCGCGTGCGTCTTGACTGTGGGACCGGCTCGAGAAGGGCCTGGACCCGGTGTCCGCACGCCCCCTCGCGGGCCCGCTCCGCCCGGCCTGGCCCGGGCGCTGGGGTCACCCCGCGCCCGACCCACGCGAGACTGTGGCCGCGGTGTCACCTGCAGCCGGGGGCCTTGTGGGCCTGGCGACTTGAACACCCTCGGATTCCCGCCTGCCAACACCTCCATGCTGCTGTGTTACTTCAGGGGAACCCTTTGGATTGGGCTGGAAATGTTGCTCGCAGTTCTAAGGGTGCTTAGCGTGCGTGTGGGGAGGAAAGTGTTAATGGAGAAAAGGTGCAGAAATCACTGGACTCTACCACGAGGTTATTTTTGTTAATTCGAGACACCGCTGAAAGTGATTGAAATAAAACGCAGGTGTGAGTGTGATACGCAAGATAGCAGGCCAAAGTTTATTCATAGGGAATTTGAAAACCTATGCCTAGAAGCACGGGCTTCCTGAAAGGTCAGAGGGAGGCTGAATCTAAACAACACCCGTGTGCTTCAACCGCTGTCGTCGTCCCTGTGACCTCTGTCCTCTGCCTGGAGATATGGGGGCACTGGACTGGCTGAATCTGCCCTAGGTGAGGCCCAGCTAGCAGAAGGGCTGGCCCCTAGGCCCTTACTCAGGACTACAGAGCAAGTCCGGTGGAGAAGGGCGGGGCGCGTTTGTGCTGGTGTCTACACTCTTTCTGTGACAAGACGCTGTACTTGTCTTGCTTAGGTCGTGTTTGGATTTTCTCTTGATATTTTAAAGTGATGTCAAAGTTCTTTCCATCGGAGTGATGCCAGACTTCTGAGTTTTTCAAACACCCTTAAGACATCCTCATTTATATGGAAGGGTATGATGAACTTCTCAGAAGATCTCGAAAGAAAAGTGAATGTCTGGCTTTACCCCCAGGTATATCTTGCCAGGGGTGTGTACCAGCACTTTGTAAAATCCTCCGTAAGCTACCAAGTTGTAGGTCATCTCTTGATTGTTTTGTGATTAGAAGGAGCCGTTCTGAAGGGGGATTTTGCCTCTGGGGTTGTCTGTTAGGGTTTGTGGGAGGGGCTGCCCAGACAGACCCTGCCAGAGAGCCTTCATCTATTAAACAAAAATGTCTGGTCTGCCGTTTCACCTCAACAGATGGAGGTTTGGTTCCTCATTTTGGTTCTCCTGATGAACACTGGCTCCTTTGTGATCTCCCCGGAGTGCTTGTATCACTTAGTGCTGAGAAGAGAACTCACCCTGATTGGATTGGCAGCCCTCGGCAGCTGCCAGGAGTCCTTTGTGATAAGGGTTCTGCTGGGCTCAGGCTGGAGTGGGGTGAGAGACCTACAGGAGGAGAACAGAGCTTTCCCGCGGTTGTGTGCTGTGCTAGCTCCTCGGGAGGGTGTTGGGTCACTTTGGCTGTGAAGTCACTTTTAGTTTCCTATGTTTTTCCTGTTTCTGTGGATAGCACATGGGCTTTTCTTACAGGCTGCTTGCGAAGAAGAGCTGACAGACTCATCCCTGTCACCTTGATAGGAGAGGGGGTGTCTTAAAACCAAATATAACCCTAAATAGAAAGCTAAAAGCAGTTTGATACAGAGGCAGCATACTGCTACCAATGGTGCCATCATCTCAAAGCTGATTTTTTTTTTCCTGGCAAAAGGTTAAAATGCAACTAAAATTTTGCTTTCATGATTAATAAGTCACTACCGCAGTTGTGTCTGATGCTTCCTGTTTGCCCCATTTTAGTATTTCAGTTAAACTGGAAACATCTGAACATTGTGAGCACTTTTGATGACACCCATGTGAAATGGGAGGGAGAGGGCAGTTGGGAGTGGATTCAGGGAGCCCTGCAGAGACCCTGAGCAAGGGAGAAGAAGCAGGGTGAGCATGCTTCTGGGAAGGGTGAGTGTCAGAAGCCAACCCTCTTTGCTGTCCTGGTGCAGCAGACTGTGAGGGGCAGCGGGGTCGAGGGATTGCCCCGCCCCCACCCCGCCACTCAGTTCCGGGCCTTCCTTGTTGCCTGAGCAACAGTGCAGAAAATGTGTTCCTCAGTGCTTGTTGAAGAGTCCTCTTCTTTTCTTGCTGTTTTACATCCTTTAATCCTTCAGCTCCCATATGTAAATTCTTTGGAACTGTATGCACTAGGAGTAATTTTATAGTCACCCTTCGAATTTTTTTAGTCCTTATATGAAAAAAGAGACAGATCAGAAGAGTACAGCTTAGCGAGGAGGAGTGAAGTAGACAAGACTACTTAGGAAATCGGTGTCATGCCTGGAATCTAATCCATTCTTCTTGGCATCTAGTTTACTTCATTTTCCACTAATGTACTCAAGAAAGGATCATGATGGGATTTAAAAAAAAAAAAAAACCTTGGGCCGGAGGGTTAGCTCAGTGGTTCCGGCGCCTGCCTTGTAAGCGTAAGGACCTGAGTTCGATCCCCGGTTACCACATATAATGCTGGGCGTGGTGGCTCACGCCTGTAATCCCAGCGCTCGGGAGGCAGAGACGGGAGGATTGCTGAGTTCGCGGCGGCTTGCCTGGGCACCATAGTGAGCTCAGGGCCAGCCTGAACTACAAAGCAAGACCCTGTCTCCAAAAAGCAAAAAAAAAAA
>PVIC010021193.1:0-28805 GCA_004025085.1 Thryonomys swinderianus
ACCCCCTATATACATGCTCTTTTATTTTCTTTCAGAATCATATTTATTCCTTCCCCTCATTACATTCCCACACCAAATTTCCTTTGGAGACTTTCCATTCTACAAAAACTGTCATCCTTTCTAGAGCTCATTTGCATCTACAGGTGCTCATGTCAAAGATCCAGTATTTGCCTATCTGTGATCTATTTATTTCACTTATTAGTGTCCTCCAGGTGTATCCATTTGCACGTAAATGAATCCATCTTGCTATTCTTTATGGCAGAATAATACTCCATTTTATTTTAAAAAAATCTTCTTTATCCAGTCTCCAGTTGATGGGCATTTGGGTTGTTTCCAAGATTGGGCTATCACGAACTGAGCTGCTATCTGTCTTTCCAATGTGATTTTTAAAATTCTTTTGGGTATATTCCTAGCAGGGGGATAGCAGGGTCAAATGGGACCCCAGTCCTAGTTTTCTGAGAAATCTCCACACAGATCTCCACAATGGTTGCACACGTCTGCAAACCCACTTTTTCACTTTTTAAAATGTGTCTGCACTCAGGCAGTTTGTGTTCTCTCTTTTTTGCCCACACTCCTGGGAATCGAACCAAGAACGCTCTACCACTGAGTTCTAGCCCCAGTCCTTTTATATATTTTTATTTGGAATCAAGGTCTCGCTAAGTTTCCTAGGCTTCCCTTGAAATTCCAATCTTCCCGCCTCAGCTCGGGTTACAGGCGGGCACCACGTGCCCAGGCACGTGCTCCTTTATGTACTCGTTTCCTCCTGACACAAGCGGCGCACATCCGCTCCTGTTGAAGGCCCCGCCTACCCGGACTTCGTCTGCGCTGGGAGCCCTGCAGCGCCAGGCCTGCCCCCGGCCCTTTGCTTCACGCCTCCACTAGAGTTTGTCACAGCTCCAAGGCAACGGGCCGAGTCCATAGCCTTCTCGCCCCCGACTGACGCTGTGGTCCCTTCCCATTCCCCTTCCTCTCCAGGGAGACTTTGGGTGACCTCCTCCCCTGTGTCATTAAGGACACCACAAGGGGCAGCTGCGGGGCCCTGCTACCCAGAACCTGAAGACCCAGATCTTAGCCGTGAGGGCTGCTGGCCGGGCTGGGTTTCTGTGGCGCTGCCTCCCCTCTGAGCCTTGCTCGTCCGTCTGACCAGGAGGCTGTGGCACAGCCCCCGCAGGCTGTCGCTTCCGCAGTCACCCCTTCCCAGATGACACGCGCTGGCCAGGACGAGGGCGTCAGCAGATCCCGAACGGCAGCTCTTGCCGGCGAGCTGAGCTTGGAGGAAATGTCTGTCTCCCGTCTCTCTCTGCAGGGCTGGAGCTCTGTGCACCTTGTGTGCCCTGCCCCATCCGCTGGCCGGGGCCAGCCGAGCTCTCGCTGCCGCCAATGCAGGGACAGTGTCCCTGGCGGGCACTGCTCACATCCCTGACTGGCCGCGCCGGCTGAGCCACGGTACTGTCGTCTGGGTCCCCTGACAGGTGGGGGTCTTCAGAAGCAGCATTGTGATGATGGGCGTTTATTTGTATCGACGAGGTCACTGCTGTTTGTGGAAATGGGCCTTAGTCACATAGAAAAGCAGGGCCGGTACTGAAACCCAGGTCTGTCCCACCCCGCCCTTGTCTGGGACACAGTGTGACCTGTAGGGCAGATCAGACCCGGCAACAGTGTCTCTGGAGCAGGGACAAAAGCCTTTCCGATGCTGATGAAATAAATCCTCATTTTATAGCTGAGGAAACAACCTCAGGTAACTCGGCCAGTCTCGTTGGTAGAGAATGGCGGGAGCAGCCAGGATGCGAGCCCGGGCAGTCCGGCCCACACGTGCCCTTAGCCACACATCGGTGACTTCTTGACATTCTGATCCCCTTTGAGAGAGAAAACGCTTCTCTGCTGCCGATGCAGTAGTGAAATTGCCTCGTCCCTCCTGAGTGTTACAGCCGTCACTCTCTGAAGTTCTGAGTACTGCGCGTGGCAACTTTCCTCCCTGAACCGTGGACGATGGCCTCGGCGCAGCCGCGTGCTCAGGCAGACTTCCGCCCTCTCATCTGCAAGAACAGGTCCGACCCACTAGACAGTGTGAGCGAGGGGTTTCCTTCCGACCTGTTGGTGTTAAGGCCAGGCCCAAATGACCGGCGACGCGCGCGGCACGGACTGGTGGGTCTGTTTCCTGGCCAGGAAGGCGGGGCCTCCGTTGGGAACATGGAGCAGGCGGCGGGTGGTGGGACTGGGAATGCTGGGCAATGTGGCCTTTCCCCAGCAGAGCCCGGGCACAGGCCAGTTAGACTGAGCTGGGTGAGGCCAGGTGGGAAGGGGCTGGAGGGCAAGGGCGGCGCTGCGGCGGGTCAGCTCCCGGGGCAAAGGTGCCCAGAAGAGGCCGAGGGCCGACCCAGGGCAGCACTGCATGGAGGGTGCTGGGCTGTGGGCAGCAGCCAGGTGCCACGTCCGCGGGCTCGTTGCCTTGCTGCCGCCTCGGAACCGCTTCCTGGCCACAAAGGGCAGAGGGCCACTCCGAGGAGCCCAGCCTCTCCGTGCACCCCAGCGTGCTGGGGGACTCCTTGTGAGCGTGAAGGTTTCCATGGCTTGTTTCTCTACAGGAACACACGTGAGGGGATGTCCTACGCTCTCGCCGGTGCTCAGTCGTGCCAGGCCCCGGATTCAAGCGGGGGGGGGGGGGCTCCAAACAAAGGGCGCAGCGCCCACAGTTCCGCACTGTCAAGCTTCAGTTCCTTTCTCAGGGGTACATGTTGACACCCGGGGCTGTGTCCCAGCTGAGGGCCCGCTGGAGCCTAACATCCTGCCTGTCCTCAACTAGGCCCTTAGCTGAGACGCTCTGATGAGGTAGAGTGTGTGGCTCCTTGGGAAAGGTGAACTCTGCCACCACCTGTTGCTCTGGGCCTCCGGAGCCATGTGGCAGTGACAAGTGGGGGTGGGGTGGCCATCTCGCGCGCAGGAGCCTCGGGTCAGTGCATGACACGGCTGCGCGGCGGCCCAGCAGCTGCATGCCAGACCAGCTCCCTCTGCCTAACTGGAGACCTGAGCCCAGAGCACGAGGAGCAGCAGGGTCTCAGGGCGGAGGGTGCAGCGAAGGGTGCCCGGCAAGAACCCAGAGAGCCCAGCAGAAGAGCCGCAGGGAGGCTGCAAGGGAAGAGGGTCCGCAGGGACCCCTCGGCGATGCGCCTCCGCCGGCATCCCTCCCCTAGGCCCACCAGCCCGCCCATATAGTCAGTTCATCTTTTTGAAGGGCTGTGTAAGTCTGGGAAACGCTAGGGG
The DNA here is from genome assembly GCA_004025085.1 of Thryonomys swinderianus. Classification (NCBI taxonomy): domain Eukaryota; kingdom Metazoa; phylum Chordata; class Mammalia; order Rodentia; family Thryonomyidae; genus Thryonomys; species Thryonomys swinderianus. Next base: position 3,262 of record PVIC010021193.1, read on the forward strand.
TTAGAGTGGACTCTGAGTTTCTCCTTAACGTGATCAAAGCTCTGTTACGGCTCTGTCTTGCGTATGCTTCCAACGTCGCATGCGAGTGCACCGAACGGAGTATGTCCCCGGGTTCGGGAAAAAGCCACTGACGTGACTGAGTCAGCGGTATCACCTTATGGCTTTAATTCTGGCAGAATACAAAGACCAGAGGCAAGTTATTTCTATGCTGCTTTATTTCTGTAAGGATACACTGAAACATTAGATACGAGCTAATGACAAAATGTAGAAACGAGGCATCAGCTTCTACAAGCACTCCTATGAGCACATCAGTACGTCCTGTCGTTACATGTTTGTGTGATATAATAACAGAGAGTAGTGAGGAGGTGAGCTTGCGTCTCAGGGAAGCAGGAGGCGGGCATCCGGTCCGCGCGCCAGGACGGTGGCCGCCCCGCCGCCCCAGAGAGCCAGCCGAGCTCTGAGGAGGAGGCCTGGGGATCACGGCGGGAGGGGCTCTGCAGCCCTCGGACACACGGGAGCCGACAACTACTGTGTTACAGGGACTGTTACAGGGACTGAGCTCGTCACGGTTTCCACGCGTCACATCCACGGTAATGACAGCCCTGGCACCTGCTCAGCTACCCTCTAGTTTCACAGCCACTTCCCAAGGATCAACCTCCCAACTGCGGGACTGTCTGAGAGGACTCAAATACTGCCATGCAAGTTTCCAAACCAACAAACTATCTTACTATTAAAACAAAAATACCATTAATTAAAAAAAAATAGAAAAGAGTGTTAGTTTTGTTAAGCTCCCAGAAGTACCCACGGTGGCGCTGCTGCTCTCATCGGGCTTGTTTCCTCAGAGCTGCTCACACGCTCCCCATGACGGCCGCGCTCTGGGCTGCGGGGCAGGAGCGCCCTCAACGCGTGCCAGGCCGGGGAGTCAAACACCGGTGTGGGCGGACGGCCAACTGAGAATCACAGCTAAGTTCAAATGTCAGTCTTCTGCAAATTCTTGTTAGTAGTGTAAAAGCACAAAAGAACAAAAGGAGGGTCAGAGTTTTAACAAGAGGAAGCTAAACCATGCATTCCGGAAAGTTCTTTTTCTGCCCACCAAAGAGAGCGAGCAGTGAGTTGGAGCAGCCGCTGCAACTCTGGCGTGTCTTCTGACTACACGGTGGGTCCCAGCTGAGCCACCAAAGGCGTCTCTCAGCGGGGGCTTTGTCACTTTCGCTGCTTGCTTACATCATGAAGTGGATAAATGGGTAGCGCTTTTCTGCTCTATGATAAACATGCAGAAGAGTCGAACTAAGTTTTTGTTTCTTCATTGCAGCTATAGAGAAATTAACTTTGCTGCAAGTTTGCTTCTGGCTAAATACTAATATGATCACTGTGTGCCCTTACTTGAGTAATACTGTAAAATGGGAGGAAAGACAGAAGGAGTAACTTTGAGAGGTGCAGGAGCACTCTATCCTATGATGGTGTAGGGCAGAGAGAGCAAGGACACAAAGAACGTGATGCAAATTCCATTTTACAGCACAGGAGCCCCTGGCACTTTACAGCTTTTTGGCACAGTCAGGGCAGTACACCTGCTCCTGGTGATAAACAAAGCGCTTGTTGGCCAGATTCACGGAGCATTTTTTGCAGTGGAAGCAGTAGTCGTGCCAGGATTGTCCTTCATAGGCCACCACACTGGAGCCTTTACCAAACCCTGTGGAGAAACAAAAGAAAATGAGAGAGACAGGTGAATGAATACAGATAAGGAAGCTGCGATTCAGAGATAAAATGACGACTTGCCCCATTCAGAGCCAACAAGCATACAGAGCCCACGTCTGCATGGCTCCCAGCCCCTCCACCGCGCACTGTGCCCCATGCTGCCACTGTGCCCCATGCTGCCACAACCCCGCTACAGCTCTCAAGGACCTGAGAGGATGCTGGAGCTCAGCCAAGGGCTTCTCTGATTTAAGGACCCCGCATTCCCACGGCACCACTGTCACCCTGTGACGCGCACAGACCTCCCACCATAACCAGTATCTTTGATTTAGGTCAGGGCCAAGGCATCAAAATGGCCACCAGGAGGCAAACTTGGGCTGTTCGTGAGTTCTGCACTTACCGGGCCTCGAGGAGCTGCTAAGCTTCGATTTTTTCTATAAAGAACCACCACCCATGAGGGACAAGTCCTTTCTCCACCCGGATGCCTGCCCCGGAGGTTGGCGCTGGGAAACAGGGTGAGAGGCCAGCGTTTCCCGTGGCACACTGGGGGCTTCCTAGCTTTAGAGACTGGGTGGCTCACTCTCGACACAGTCCTTTTCCCTGAGGATGGCAAAAGTCTTCTCAAATGTACATTTCAAGGCTCCCCCGGGAAATGGGAAAGTTGGAGGCGGGGGAAAGGGCCCAGTGGATCGCGGCCGCGAGATGAGGAATGAAGTGATTAGCTTTGTTTCTGATTGCAAAAAAATTAACCAAAAAACAAAACAAAACAAAAAACCCCAAAAAACTCCCCACCAGCAGGCACCTCTGCACTAGCCTTCAGCTATGGGTTGTTATATTACCAGGTAATCACTCTCCAGCCTCCTGACCCTCCCTAGCCCTCCCCCCTCCCTCCCACCCACTCCCATTTCCAGGCCCCTCCTCTCCCCCACCCCTCAATCCCCCAATCCCTCTTTGCAGCGCCTGCCTGTGGCCCAAAGGTCTCAGGCTTGTGAACTCCTGGCATTGCTAGTCAGCAGTAGTCATGAAGTGTTCTGTGTTGCAAAAGCTAGCCTGGCCTGCAGGAGAATCTGCACTGTTGGGGGCCTTTAGAACCGCAATGGCAGAGACAGAAGGGCATTTTCTGGGGACCTTTGTGGATGAAACCGACGACACAGGAAAATGAGAGATGGTTATCATGCGCAAAACCTAGCCTGGCAGACTTAGCAAGGACTCTTTAAGCCTACCAGTGATGGGGTTCTTGCATCCAGCACACTTCTTGGCCACAAAGTTCTTGTAGCAATCCACGCAGTAATACTGGTCCTCCACAGCGGTGAAACGCTGCCCAGCCAGCTTCTTAGAGCAGGTAACACACACAAAGCAATCGGCATGCCAGGGTTGATCCTGGTAAGTGATTCCTCCAGATGTGATGGCCTAGACCAGGGAGTGTAGCACCGGATTGAGATTCAACAACCATTTTGTTGAATGCCTACCACGTGCCAGGCACTGTGCTGGGCGCTTTGGTTTACAGTATCTCATTTAATCTCCACCACAGCCATGGGAGGCAGGTGCCATTATTATTCCCAATTTACAGTTGAAGACACCAAGACCCGGGGAAGGCGAGCCCCTTGGCAAGGTGACGCAGCAACTGAGTGGCGGAGGCTCGCCTCCAGAGCTGGGGCCGCCCATGCCACCGCCACCAGGTAGCTGGCGTTCTCTTCCCAGTCTCCTCAGCTGTAAAGTAGGCATAATAATTCCTACGTCACAGGGCTGTCGTGAGGATGGAATGGGATAGTGTGTGTGCAAGTGCTCTGCAAACTATCAACACTTCTAGAAACAGCAGCCAACACGCGACTCCCTTGCCAAAGTACCTTGTTGCACTTAACGCAGTGCTTGGCAAACTTGGTCTCGTGGCAAGTCACGCAGTAGAAGTCCTCCCCTTTCGGGAAGAAGCTTCCAGTCCCGATGACTTGCTTGCAGTTGCTGCAGGTGAAGCAGTCTTTGTGCCAGACGGTGCCCTTGTACTCCACGTTCTGGTCTCCTGCGGGGGAAGCAGGCCGATAGCCCCACCGACAGGCTCTGCAGGCGGCTGCATCCGCTCGGCCCCTCCGGGCCTCCAGAGGTGAGGGACGCAGGCCCTGCAGCCCCCGGCCTCACGCCTCCAGCTAAGCCGGACCCCAGGCCCTAGCGGGCTGTGGACCCAGGACTCTTGTGGGCAGGGCCCAGAAGTTTGGTTTCCTGTGAAATGTGAATCCCCGCTCCCCCGCCGCTACCCGCTGCATGGACTAAGACGGTCCCCGGGGGCTGCCCGAGCCCTGGGCCTGAGTGACACCTGGAGGGGAAGCATGCCTCGATCACTTACTACACCCAAACGAGAAAGCGCTACATACTGTTCACTTCATTCTCTTGCCACAGGCTGTTTTCGCCAGGGTTCTTTAGTCTCCAGCGTGTGCGTGTATGCGAGCATATATGTGTACAATATACACACGTCTGTATATGGGTACATATATATGCTAAAGTCTAAAAGCAGCTCACAGCAACATTAGGCCCCCCAGACAAGCGAGCCCACGTCGTGGCTGCCCTCAGGGCTCCTCCCTGGCAGCCCGGGGTGGGGGGCGGTACCTGCCACGATGGCCTTGAAGCACCCTTTGCACCGGGGGGAGTCCTCCCGGGTGGCACACTTGTTGCACAGTATCTTGTTGTCCTTGGACACAAAGGTCTCGCTGGCCAAGGGGTGAAGGCACTTGGCACAGCGGAAGCAGGTGTCGTGCCAGTAGCGGTTCTTGTAATGCACCTCCTGGGGGAGCAAGCAGAGCAGGGCAGCCCTGTGAGGCGCACCCAGGCTCCCGGAGCTGAGCGCTCTTCCAGTAGCAATAGGGACACTGGGCAAGGCTGAAAACCACGCGATCCCAGGGTCCTTAGCGTGCAGCCTGAGGCCCTGGGAGTGGCAGCACAGCGCCACGAGCAGGAGCGTCACACCTGACCTCCCGTGCTGGGACCCAGCCCAGACCCAGGCCCAGGAGCCATGGTCTGCTGCCTCTGAGGGAGAGGAGACGCTCCTGGCTGCTTCAGCTGCGGTGTGCAGACTTCGTTTTAGGCACACAATTACTAAACTGTTGTACAAAACCACCTTCAGCCTATTGGTAAGGTGTACATGAAACATGCATGAATTTCCCGTTCAGGTTTGTCTTGCCCCCAACATGTCTCATTGAATATATGTAAATTATTCTATTCTTTTTTGTTGTTGTTGTTGTTGTTGTTTTTTGCAGTACCAGGGATCGAACTCTGGCCCTTGTGCATCCAAGATTGGCATGGTACCACTTGAGCTAAATCCCCAGCCCCTACATTTTTTTCCTAAACTCAGACTCTGAAGATCTGCTCCCAAGAATTTCACATGAGGGAATTCAACCTGTATAACCAAAAGAGCTGACATAGCCCTCGGTGTCCATCTAGTCCAGGCCTGCACTTAACAAGGAGGACACTGGGGTGCCTCCGGGCACAGGGCCCAACTCCACGCCTCACGGTGGCTGCTGTGAGACACAGAAGTCAGACAGGTGCCTGCTGCTGTCAAGGCAGGAGGAAAGTGGCACCCCAAAGTCCAGCCCTCGCTGCTCACACACAGGGGCGGCCAGTACCTTCGAGTCTGCGCCTATGGGCTTGCGGCACTCCACGCAGGTGTTGGCGCAGAACTTGTCAAAGCACTTCAGGCAGCAGTGGTGGCCATCTTTCTGCACATACTTCTTCCCCTGCAAAGGGTCCCTGCAGTAGTGGCAGTCGAACTTCTCAGCCATGGTGCCCACCTTATAGCTGGAGGGACCTGCAGGGGCAAAGAGGAAGAACAAATGACCAACCAGCATGCCAGGGTGCTCTGCCACAGCGGGTGTCAGAGGCGCCTGGGCAGTGCTGCGTGGGGCCAGGAAGATACTTTGATACAACAGGCTCTGGTTACCAGGGCCCAGCTTCCAATGCAGCCCAGCTGGCCGGTAGGCCCCAAGGCAATGGGTACTTCACTACCACTGCCAGGACGATGCCCCCTGGATACCCTGGCCAGGTCACCACTCAGGGATTCTGGGGAGCATGGTGAGTGTGAGCAGTGACCCGGTGCAGTAGAAGGCTGGGAAGGCACAGGCGTGTCAGGGGCGACTGCTGCGCGCGCATGAAGACTTCCCCGGCAGGTACTCACGGGAACAGAGAGGCCGGGACGGGTCCTCTGCTCCGAGGGCTGTCCCCCATGTGCAGGCCAGGAGCCTCCCGGCCAGCTTTTGTACTTTCTCTGTCACTTTTTCAGGGGAAAGAGGATTCTCTGGAGGCCTTGCTTTCCTCCTACCCATAAAATTCTCCCCTCCTGAACAAAACCCTCAACAGCTGACTCTGCACCCTGCTAGACACACAAACCATCTTCGTTCATTAAAAATGCTTAAATTTACTTGAAATCAGGCAGAGACACTATTAGTCCCTAGAGAGTTTTATCCCAGATAAGTGGCACCAGCACATTTGAAATGGGATTATCTGTCACAAGAACATGTGGTTTTGTGACTTACCAAAATCAACCCCTCGGGGCAAGAGAGGTAGGGTCATTATATCCATTGGGGGATATTTGCTGTTTTAAACACTGCAAATTCGAAATATGCTCTGGAAAAAATGACTCTGTCAAAGGGTTAAGTTACTATTCCAAGAACTTCATAATTCCCTTCCTTTGTATAATGCTGTCTCTTCCACACCCAAGCTGCCAAAGACCCTCCATAGCCCCTTTGCCAGGTCACTGTCCACAGAAGCTTGCCACCAACAAACGTACCACATGTGAGCTTCTATTAGCTCTCAACTTCTTTCCATGCTAATCCTATACGCTGATTTCTCGCCTCTCTCAAAGAAAACTTACACAAATTTGTAGCACTTACTTAATCTGTGAAGGAAACACAAGAGCGGAGACAATTTAACGCACGCTGTCCACACACACACAGCCGTCACACACCCAGAGCAGTGCTGTCTCGAGAGGGAGAAAGCGGGAAGGTAACAGGCAGTTGCGGGCTACTCACCGAAGCTCTTCCTCCAACTGAGCAGCCCCGACTCCTGCTCTGGGTTCCATTCCCAGGGTTCTTTATACAACCACGTGTCTAAACTGTTTGGACCCTGTTGCCCAAGCAACCAAATAGCAGAGAATGAGCTAAGGAAACCACACCCTGCGTGTGGGAACCCGCCCGGGCCAAGGCTGCGGAACTCTCACTCAGACCTGTGCCAGTCTCCACAGGCAGCCTCCGAGTGGGCGGAACCGGGGCCCCAGAGCACACACCGCCACACACCCCGACCCCTCATCTCCAGAGATCTGGCACAGGAAGGAAAGGAGTGACATTCCTTATGAGGACAGTTGCTGGAGACAGTTGTGTCATAGTCAGGAGACTAAGGAAGACCAGAGAATAGTTCTGACTTGACTTTTCCCTAAAAAGAATGCTAGGATGTTTCCTTACATGACAGAGTTAGAAACCACATGTACACAATGAACTCAGGGCTGGAACTACGTGCTGTTTATGTGAAGCAGCTGTTCCACTGCCGAGTGGCTCCATGCCAAGGACAAAGTACCTGTCACCATGACACTATGGGGAAGGTCCCCCTCCCTTGCTGTTTTCCAGGTCACGTAAGATCCCTGTCTTCCCTTCACCATATTGAAATTGTGCCCTCTATAAAGATTTGCCTTCCTGTTAAAAGCTCATTTAAGAAACCAAATAAATCTCCAGCAAGAATAAATGCCAGGAAATGAAATTATCAGTGGCTCCAGAATGCTATTTGGCAGGAGAATAGAATTTATAAGATTAGACAGCATTGGTTTTCTGTGTGGTTAGTAACCATGACTGCCTTAGCCCTTTAGAGATGATCCTCTTGGACCATATTTGAAGGTTCTTCTCCTTCCCACACTGAAGGCTCTATTTAGAACACAACTCAGACCCTACTCACTTTGGTGTCACTCTTTTGATGTCTATCAGGGCAGAAATGACTTCTAAATATTCCTGTATGTGAGTATTATACAGAGTCCCACCTAAGGGGAGTCACACCTTTTGGTATTTCTGAATCCTAGCTTTATGGTTAAAACACAGGTTGTACTGTCATATGCAAGAAAAGTAATTCTAGAAAACACAATGAATTACATAGAGAGATGTCTAAAGATCACGAGGAAGGAAAACTCTACCATGGTTGTCATACCAGAGATCTTCCCTGCCATGTCTTTCTGACTTTAAATCCATGAACTTTCTGAACTGTTAGCTTACTTTCTAAATCCTAGAACATAACTCACTCAGTGCCTAGTCATCCACTTGATGGAATCATCCAAGGTTGACTAATGAACACGGACCTACCAAAGTGTGTAGAAAGTATCAGTCAATGAAGCCACATACCATGGCATCGTTTCTGTAATACAGGGTCTTATGGTACAGGGTCCAAGCAAAAGGAACATTAATAATCCCAAGTTAATGGTACCACTTTGAAGGGCTCTTGGTATTAAGAGTTTTAGCTTTACGATTATTCTCCAAGTAGGAAAAGTCCAGGGTCTCCTTATATTCCTAATTTCACAGTGGATACGAGACTTAAACATTAAAACAGAAACAATAAGCCTGCTGGTAAACAGGCTTGGTAAAACTCTTGGAGACATTGGCTTAGGCAGAGACTTTATGAATAAAACCTCTCTAGCACAAGAACTAGCAGAAAGAATCAACAAATAGGATCTCATCCTACTAATTTCAGTATTCTTAAATCCAGACTATCCAGATGGAGATTTCAAAGGGCATATTTTAGAACGAACTTTGACAGTTGACTTAAATCATTTTTACTTATGTGGAAACACTTATTAATCAAGATAAAACAGGCAATTCTAGAAATGTTAGAATTATTGCTTAATAAGTACACAGGCTAGAATACTTCAAGTATGTTAAAAATGTCTATGTCAAATTCATGAACTTTAGTACATTTTTTGTAAGAAATCTAATTTGGTAGAACTTTGGGCATCTGAATTAGCTCCCATTTTTCTAACTTTATTGTTATTTGGTATAAAACCTTTTAAACCTTCATGTTACATGCTTCGGAAGTTAAAGTAACACATTCTTACTGAAGAGACATCACATCAAAACTGCATAAAATATAGATGATGTGTATAAAGTATTTTGTTATACTTATCTTCAAGGAAATAACAACTCTAAGAACCTAGCTAATAAACAACAATGCTGACAAAGTCTCATAAAGAATAGCAAATATCCCAAGTGGTTGACACCCAGGAGAATGTGCCACAGTTTGGTTTTGGCTTTGTGAGGGGAGAAAAGTTTGTACCTTCTCTCTTGCCTTTTGTTAGAAATGATCAGGGAGGAGAAAAATGAAAATGGCATTTAACTGCTTTTGGGGGCTCTCTTTAACTGAATCATACTCTTAAGCATTTATCTCTTAAGTAATGCTTTTACATTCATTTGCAATATCTAAGTGCATGAAATATGAAACCTGTTAACTGCTGTTTACCCCGACTTACTGCTGTTATCTTGGACAGGACACGTCACTCATCATTAAGTGAAACATTTGGTACACACAACTACATGACACTTCCCTTATCGCCCACTTCCATGGAGGACATTTTTGCCCTTGTGTAGGCTCTCTGATTTTTTGTTGTTGTTGTTGTTGCTTTTTTTTTTTTTTTTTTTTGAGACAGGGTCTCGCTTTGTAGTTCAGGCTGGCCCTGAGCTCACTATGTAGCCCAGGCAAGCCTGGAAGTCAGCAATCCTCCTGTCTCTGCCTCCCGAGTGCTGGGATTACAGGCATGAGCCACCGCGCCCGGCACTGTGGTATGTGGTATTGATGGCTGGCGGGTGTGAGTCACCACGCCCAGCATTGTATGTGGTTACTGGGATCGAACTCAGGACCATTGCGCTTGCAAGGCAGGCGCTGGAACCACTGAGCTAAATCTCTGGCCCTCTCTGATGTATTTTAACATTGTGGTGTGGCCCTCATCCGTACATAGTAGTGAGATGTTTCTATCACACAGAATTCTGCCACTACACTTGGAGCTCTAGGTATCTAATCCGAGATCTTGCATAAAAGGAGGGTCAGGACACCCTAACTGACAAATGGAGGTAAATGGATTGTAATCCAATCGTCAGAGTTTCCATCTTTTCTACAAAGCCCATTTCAGGGCAATGCTGATTTTCCTTCTGTGAGGTTTCCTCTCTTTTTCATGGACCTTTCTTCTCTGCTTTCATGAAGCAATGAATCCAACACAAAACAACAAAATCCTATTTCCTGGTTTTAAAACTCAAATCCCATGATCCTGAGGTACTAAAATCTAACTTATACATTAGTTTTCTGAGTGAGCTGTCCCCTGATTATTTAAGACAGAAATCCTTCATACAGATGCATTTAATAAAAGGGGTTCTAGAAGCTTAGAATGCAATTGGAATTGTGGCTGGGCGACCATGTTTTAGGTATCTAAAATGGTAGCTTGACTTTTTTTCTATGCTTGCTTCAAAAGAAACATCATTCATTTAACAATCTTCCTCTTCTAGAAAACTTGTTGACCTACATCGAACATGCAAAGAGGTCTCTACAGAAACCTGGTATCTTAAAAAGTTTTGGCTCTCAATTTAATCATGTACACATACAAGTAATACAACATTTGATTTCCACTCTAAATCTCTCATTAGAGGACATTCAATTTGCATTTAGTAAGTTTTGCTTGTGTTTTTATGTGTATCTTCTCACGTGTTTTTTGTGAACATTCCTTTTTCTTTCCTTATGCTCAAGTGGCTCAAAGTAAGAGTATTTAAGGAAAAAGTAAACACTGTGACTAGACAGTAATTTTCTAACCATGCACTTTCCCCAAATACTATAGGCTACAGCATCAATGAACAGCAACCCAAATGAAAAGACAATTTAGATTATTTCTAATCTATTAATTGCTAAGTCTAAGATACTGGTACAATTCTGCACCCATGTATAAATGCTGGCTTCCCAAGAGAGGGTATATTGCTTTCCTGAGAACATTTACCAAATGCAAGGGATCCCTAGCCCCGAATAAGACACTTGTGTCATAGACATGCTAATTAATACACCTGGAGGTGTCAGCAGACATTTGGGAATAAACACCTAAGTGCTGCAATGAGACAGAGCTCATGAGTCATGGCTAAAATGCAGTATTTCACAGCATTTCATAGACAAATCAGCAAGTGTTTTCTTCCCTTAAAATCTAGTGTTACAGAAAGATTCAATGTTATTAGCAACTTCACTGGAATGCTGCATTCAGAGAAAACCTAAATAAATCTCCTTGGTCACCCTGTGCAGATAATATATTAGATCACATCCCATACCAGGAGGGCTGGATATCAATTAAGTGAAAAATGATGTGCCCCTAAACTTCAACCAGGGCAGAGCCTGTCCTAGTACCATACTGTCCATATATGAGGTTTTTCTTAATGTCCTACATGTGACATGCAGCACGCTCTTTCATGCTGGAGAGACGCTTGGGACCTGGCAGCAACAAAACGTGTGTTTCTGGGTTCTCCTGCTGTGGCGCAGTAGTAGGCAGTCATTTGGTGGTCATTCAAAGTACAAAACATTCAGTGTCACTCTCAACCAAATCTTCTAACATTTTTCAGTTATTTTAAGAAATAGATCCAGTTTGATTATGCTCCTCTAGGCACCCTCTCTGAGACAGGACTGTGGAGCGTGTGTAGCCCACTACACAGCAGCTAGTGACAGGGCTCCATGGCAGTATACAGTACGGCAAGCACTCTTCCTTCCCTCACAACCTCCTCTTGGCCTTTGACTTGAACAGCCAAGAGATAAAGGAACTAAATTTACCTAGTTTTGAAGACAGTATCCAATGTCAAAATTATACATTTGTACTTGCAATGCCCTCTCCATGTGTGGACAGTCACTCAGAAAGGATTATGACCCAAAGACCTGAAGCTCTATTTTGTCTATCCTACACCCATTTCTGGGCAATGCTGATTTTCCTTCTGTAAGAATCTCTGTCTCTCCCATGGACTTAGTTATTCTCTACTTTCATGAACCGATGAACCCAATGCTATTTCTTAATTTAAGAAGTCATCTAAAAATGTAAATAATTGTTTTAATTTAACCACAGTCATAGCCCTCAGACTCAGAGAAGCAAGAATAATGTACATGTAAAACCTGAAGTTTGGCAGCCCTTAAATATTTCAACTTTTAAACATACAGCCTTCCAATGTTATATGTGATTTTGAGATGTATATAAATTGTGCCAATAAAGAATTCAATTTAAAAAAAACATACAGCCTTATGTGTCATTTACTTACTAAACCGGGTATGGAGGTACTCTACCAGCTAATGTACATTCAAGGTTCAGTAGGAGAAATTGCCCAGTTGACCACTTTGCTGAGTAATCAGGCAATGATGTTACTGGTCAATAACCACAAACTCAGGCATGTGGTAGCATCTTTATAAAACACTTTGTGAGGCAGGGAAAAAATTCGAGCAGCTTTTAAACACATACAAATAAAATGCTGCATATAAGTTGAACTAGGGAATCCAGTGGCAGCATATGTGCTTCAAAACATCAGTAGAGAATTTCCAGAAATATTTCCACTCTGAAATATTGACAAAGTTTTCAAAAATATACCAGCAAAACTTACTTTGTCCTTTAACCTGCAAACTCAGAGACAGGACAGAATGCTCAATTTCTGCCTACTTCTTACTTCACCAGCTCCAAGAAAGGAAATGTTACTTGGGCAAAGGGCAACAGAGCAACAGCCACATTCCTGGCTTCAGGAAGAGATACAGGCAGCAGGCTGACTTAGGAGAACGGGGTTTCCATCCTTCAGCCCTTTTTCCACATGCTTCCTTAATGTCATGTTACAAAACAAGGTCAAGACTCTCGTACTCATGATGGTCTAGGGCAGTGGTGGTGAACCTACAGCATGCATTCCACAGCAGGCTGTTTGTATTACTGAAAGCTCTAAAAGGTTCACCCTCACTGGTCTAGGGTTATCTAAAATCTTGGCTCTTCTTCCAGTAAGAACACCTAATGCTGTATCTGTCATATGAAAAGCTGTTTCTTCAAAACATTAAAAAAAAAAACATTGTTCAGAAAAAGGGAAGATACCATAAGTCATTATGAACCTTGTTAATTATAAAGTATTCCTCCTTGGTCTATACTGTATTTGCCTTTTCCAAGCAGCACACACCTTAAGGTAGAGTGCAAGCATAGTCAAAATGAAGAGTTGTATCTTGTGAGTAACCCAAAATTCCTAACCAAAAACCCCCCTCAGTCCTCTCACAATCTTTTAGTTTCATAAGACATCCTACAAAATATAAAAATACTATCATATATTTATATTCTGTACATATGTCTACTATATATAAACACAAATTGTTCAAACTGCTAATTTTACTTGAGTAAAAATAATCTTTTGTCTTTGAAATGGTACTAGAGGACAAGAGCAAAGCAGAGACAAATTACGACTTATCTACATTTTAGACAAGACAACAATCATTTAATAAAAAATTTTCTCTTGGCCAAATGACTACCTTAACAAGACGGTGCTCAAGAGAAAGAACATGAGAAGTTTTACCTGAATGTTTATGAGAAGCCATGGCTCAGAGACCAAGTTCAGGAGCGGCACGTAGACCAGTCTTCCCTCCACCCCAGATGATAGGGCTGTGGCTCATTTGTTAACATACATTTAAGGGGAAGCAGCTCACACAAAAATAACCGAGAGCAGATGTCCCACCCCTCCCCAGAGATCACAACCTTAATCCCACTAGGAAATTCTTAACCATTTTAGGTGATCCAAGGGAGAAGAATAGGACCCAGTAAAAATACCAAATGCTACATATAAATACCTGTGGGGCTACTCAGCATCAAAATTAGCTCCAGAGCCAGAGAGGCCACATACAAAGTCATCCCTGTACCGGAATAAAATTTGGACTCTGCTCTGACATAGCTTAACGGTGAGCCAACCTTATTAATCCACTTTATATGCCTCAAGAGCTTGCATTTAGTCCTATAAACAACACATTTTCCTGCTATGATTGATAAAAGTAACTGTAAGAGATAGACTTTTGTTACCTATATTATTAAAGGAGATTAGTTACTTCAACTGTAGACATTAAGGGCATTACAGATGTTTAACACAACATCCTCCTTGGTATGTGCCAACAGAGCAGTGCAAAGGGGAGCAATTCTAGCCACCCATTTCCCCTGGTTCAGAACACTGGGCCACGAATGCACAGCCCCAGTAGACACACAAGACGACACTTGGTCGTGCCAACTCAATCTCTTGCTTTTTACTCTCAGGAACAAAAAAAAAAAGTGAAAACATGAATGAAAACGAAGATGCCAATCTTATATATTATACCAGCTGTACAAGCCATCCCTGGTTGGAGAAGGACAATCTGGAGGTTCTGAGAAAAATGCTCCATGGTTCTGTAGCACACACCATCCCTGTCCCTTCTCTGTTCACCCCTGGCCCCCCGGGCCCCACTCCTGCCTGGCTGGCCTCACTGTCTCACATCCCTCTCAGCACAGAGTGCTTCCCGGCTGCTCCTCTACTCCCTTGAAGTCTTTTCTGCAGTCACTTTGTCAGAGAAGCCTTCTCTGACCACCTCACCTCATGGTTTAAATGGCAACCAACTTCCCTATGATCTTCCTACCTGCTTCTCCACTTTGTTGTTCTCTACAGTACCTAGGCCCTTTTAACACAGTAATTATATTGATTTCTCTTACTTATTTAATTTTCCCTTCTGCTCCATGAAGGAAAGGACCAGTATCTAGAATATAGCCTAGCTCCCAGGTGGTGCCCAAAAACTGTGTTGAAAAAATGAATTAAAAGGAGCTAAACATGTTGATCAAGCCTCCAAAGAAGTAGTTCTACCAAGAATCCTTCAGTTTGCTTCAGTTACTGAATTTCAGAGAAGGCAGACAACTCTTGCACGGGAGATGCCCTGGCCAGGTACCGTTACAGCCCCTGCCTTGTCTAATAATAAATGTCACTGCTTTTGGTCTTGTCCTATCCTAGCTGAAGGCTGGCATAATGCTTTGCTTGTCTTTGTGTTCTCACAACATACTATACGCAAAGCCTTCATGGATGAATGAATGTATGAGTTTTCTAATTTTTTATGCTGTTTAAGCATTCAAGGAAAAGTTATTCTGAAAGATGTTGTCCCTAACTCATAGTTAGCTGGACAAGGGCATCACAATAGAAACCAAGATATTTCAAGCAAACATGTTACATGTAAGGGTCAAAAACAGAGTCTGGAAAAAGAAGGAAAGTGGCACTATGCCCTCCCTCCACACCTTTCTAGTGAGTTCCTTGTCTAGGCTGATTAAATTATGGCAGAGAGATGGCCAGTTACAACAATACCACACCCATAAAATAAACTTACACTTTTCAACCAGGGGAAATGCTTTTATTTGATTAGATGATTGACCTTTAGAAACCCTAACTTTTAGATTGTTGTGAATCATACTTCTATGTAGAGTCAATATATTTTAAATGCCCCCTTACAGTTCTGTGAATAATAACCTAACATAACAAATGCTTTTCTTCAGGAACTCAATTCTAGTTTCAAGTTATAAATCAGGCAGTATATTCCTGTAACAAGAATGGTAGTTCCTTTAGATGCCTGATAGCTACAGATTATGGACAGGCAGGTGGACTTATGAAGTTGGCAAATACATGTCTATTTTGCCTGAAATACAAGATAAAATACAAAGACAAGAGCATTACTTTCTGACCACTGATTCGTCAATGACAAAGCAGGGTGAGCTGGGAGTTTGGCTCTACAACCACTGCACTGACTCCAGCTGTAACTTCTATCAACCAGGCAACTCGGCCTTCATAAAAAATGCAGGGCATTAAGCCCTGTCTGTTGAGATGCTGGTACTCATGGTTGATATCCTCGAGTCACAAAACCAGAACTTTCACAAAAGCAAAAATAGAAGAGTTCTTTACAATGTGAAAGACAATTTTCTAGTAACAACAATTGGTAACTTTTTCCTGTCTTGGGTCAGTGGTTCAGAAATCTTGATGTTACTGAACAGTCACCCCAACAGTCACTGTCGTCATCGGTGTCAGAGATGATCCTATTACATATTTACAGTATGATGCTTAATAATATCCCCTGTAATCACTGTAATGTTTACAAAGCACATTTCTATACTGTTTGTGGAGTTGTCTTGTGTTTAATGAAGCAGAGAGAAAAATGGCAGCTCTCAAGAGGAAAAGTCCTGAGATAGAGAAACAGCCCAGAAGATACTGCCTTTGTCTAGCTGTGGTGGAGGGAAAGTCAGGCAAGTGACAGGCAATGACCATGGACACAGGAAGGAAAGACTAGGTAGGAAGAACACCATGGAACAGGACTGGGAGGACTGACCATACAGAAAGATGGAATGTATCCAAAGGGCTCTCTGAGGCTGAAATTTGGGGTGAGCAGGAAAATAATGGTGCAGGGGAAGACAAAAGGTGGGGCGGCAAAGAATGCCACTTATTTTGGACTTGACAAGGAAGTTCTTCTGAAAGATCAGTAATTAACCCCCTAAATGTTGAGTAAAGAGCATAGTAAGATTGTGGTGGAATCTTGTTTGTGGGGATACTCAAACTGCAACCTTATCCCAGACTCCACCTCCGAGTCACCACTGAGAGGATCACACCTCAAAGTTCACAGCAGCACATCTACAAAGTCAAATGTGGTAAATTTAGTGACCTACTTGGCCCACACCATCTCAGGAGTTCCTTCTCCACAGCATGACTTAGGGTCACCCTTCTCATTGACTCTATTTTCCTTTCTCTGAAGATATTTCCAAGTGGTTGGACACTTGGACTGCCAGAAGCAAGAGTTTGAAAGCAACCTGGAATGGGATATTCATGAATCCATCAGTGGTTTCATTTTCATTTTTTTTAATATTATGTGTCTCCCCTTTCTATTAGGAAATTAATATGTTCAAGTTTTTTCTCAATATAATTTTGTCAGGCTACTAGTCTTTCCGCCAACAATTTCTCCGGAGTGACTCCAACTGCAAGACGAAGGTATCTAGTCATGTACTATGATATGATATGATTCAATGTTGAACTTTCCAGAGTATTTTTTGGTCTATGTACTCTTGCCAGAAAAAGTCCAGTACATCTTTGCCCATCTCAGGTTCCCGTCAATCTTTAAGGTGGGAAGAATAAGTTTTCCTAATGACAAGTCCAATTTTGCAAAGTCACTGCTTAAATGTCATACCCATCAGAGAGCAAAATGAGGGAGCACCTCTAGAACCTCATAAGGGGGAATTCTATCATGTAAAATCCAAATGAAAGTTCAGCATTCTGCCTCCCTAAATGGTATCTAAGTCTGTGAGCAAAGGCAAAGGTGGCTATGGGAAGGGAAGACCTGTTTCAAATAAGAGACATAAAATAAACGGCCCTGCAAACAGTGAAGCACCTTGAAAACGCTTATTAACTCCATTCAAGATCTGTTCATTTCACAATGACCAGGGTGTAGGTGGTTTCCTTATAATTGTGAATTCTTTTTTAAAAAATATAACCTATGATTTTAGGTTTTCATTTTGTTTTGTTTTTTTGAGACAGGGTCTCGCTTTGTAGTACAGATTGGCCCTGAGCTCACTGTGTAGCCCAGGCAAGCCTCAAATGGTTTCTTTATAATACTAATTCTGAGACTGGTAACTGAAGTATGTGCCATGGTCTCTGTCATATGGTTTGGAAATGTGATTCCATGATTAGTAACAGTTTTAAAAATCTCCTGCCCCCCCCCAAATCCACTTTTCTTATGCTGCTACTAGACCTCACCAAGATGTAGAAATTAGCCCAATCATATCACACATATATTTTACAAACTTCTAACTAGAAATCATTATTTAGGATAAAAATAAATTTGACTTTCAAAGGAAACCACAATGATTTATCTCATATTTAAAAAAAAAAAACAGAAGTGGCACTTAAAATAGAAAAGCAGAACAAAAAAATAAATGGAAACTGCTAAGAATTTTAGAAAGAAATATATAATCTCAAAAGCTTAGATCAAAATAAATGTTTCATGAAACCAAGAAGCGGGTAGGGATAAATTTTTGTCATATTTTCAGTGTTAAAATTCTCTTCCAGTCTATTTCTACCAGCCACTTGTGATATATCTGTTTTATTTCCATATTGCCATGTGCCATAACTGAAAACACCCTTTCAATCATGCTAAATCCTGGCATTCACAAGTCCCACCTGTTATGAACATTTCAAGCCTCTGATAGATGCTTAAGGGCTAAACATTCCATGGACCTATTCTGTAACTCATCCAAGAGATTAATATCCCTAACAAGTAAGAAGAGCAAATCAAATATGCTTCCATCTATACCTTTACTCTTAACACTGATAACTCTGATTGACTGCCTTCATAGGAAAGAGAACATAATACTTCATGATCCCTGATTCCTAGTGTGAAAGTTAAGAGCAGTAAAGACTATAATAAATACATTATTATGGAGTGGTGTTTTCAAACAGCAAACAGAGGACGGTCCTAGAATTCAAGGTCAAGGTTGGGCTTTGCTCAGCAGAACATCTGAACTTAACAAGGCACACAAAAGTGGGAGTGTAAGCATGGCAGAGAAGTGACCAATGTGTGACCTTTACGTCACTCAGGAAGTCCACATTTTGTTAGGCACTTGAGTTGACTATTTTGATAGCAGGGTTAATCTGGCTTTCTGGAGGACTTGAAAAGATACAGAAGGTAAATGCTTACCTGGTCACTTGCCTTGTTTCCCAAGGGCCCTTATTTGTTTGTGTTTGTTTGTTTGTTTTCATGAGACAAGGTCTTGCTATGTAGTTCAGGCTGGTTTTGAACTCACTGTGTAGCCAGGCTAACTTCACGCTCACAGTGATCCTCTTGACTCAGTCTCCCAAGTGCCGCCAAAAGTTTACTGATTCAGACTCAGTCTAGCAGTTGTTATGGGCAGACCCAGGAGTGTTGTGGCCCACAGTGATTGCGCTGAGACGGGAAACGCGAGGGAGCAAGGATCAGCACATTGAGAGTATGTGTCTGCTCCACCTCCCTGTACAAAGAGCTTTTCTGTTGTGCCAGGACAGACACTGTAACATGAGAATCACAAGGGTATACATACAGTGACTGCAACATGCAGTGTGCCAATAAATTATTACTTCAAAAGGTAGATTAAATTCTCTGTTGGTCAGTCTGTGCATGGTAATAACAGTATTGGTCCCTCTAAGAGCTTGACATGCTAGAAAGACCTGAAGATAAAGTGATCCAGGTCTGCTCTGCATGCACTTCCACCACCATAAAGACTGTTTAATGGAAAGAGCTGAAAATCACCTTCAATCCAATCTAGCCCAACTGTCTCAGTTTACAAATGTGAAAACTACCACCCTAAGATGAGGAGATGACTTGCTTCCCTGAGTTAGACACAGCTCCATCCTGGATGCCCATACTCTTGAGGTGCTGACCCTTGCTCCCTCTCAGGCTGCTTCCAGCAAACAGTAGTTATTTATGCTAATGAAAAACACAAGAACTGGTTTATAGTAAATGAGGCTGATGTCCCCATGACTGGCAAGTCATCTGCAGATGGTACTTGGGTCACACACGCTCAGACTGAAGGAGAGCTATGTGACTGGGGATGGGACACTGCAGATTCTTTGATGCTACTGCAAAACTCTAGTCAGAGAGGACATACAATGTGGCTGCTCTAAATTGAAAGTGGTGCTTGATACCGAGCTGAGACAAGTAAGAGCTCGGTTGACCAGAGTAGCAGAACAGCTACCCAAAACAGCTGGCACTTAAAAAAGAAGTGTGTGTGTGTGTGTGATTTCAAGCCTCTCAAAGCCACCTTTCAGGCAGCAAATTCATGAGCACGAAGTTCAGTAGACAGGCCATGTTTAAAGGGAAGTCTTAGGGATGCAGGCATGGCTTGGTGACATACCAAGTGTCCAGCAGATACCCAGTCCTGGGGTCAACTCCTAGCATCACACTGTAGCTAGAGTGAGAGCAGCAGAAGCCACCAAAGACCATGCACTTGGAAAGCTTATATCACACTTATCCCAAATGTTAATTTCCAAGCAGTATGATAATCAGAGAGAACTACTACATGAACTATGTAGCTTAGTGTAAATCAGACCACCTTGTCTATGGTACAGAAAATGAGACAAAGATAGCAATGACCACTCTATTTCCCACTTACGAACTTCAATAAACTCATTTTTACTGCATCATGAGATTGAACAAAAAGTACTGTTAGTTCTAAGTTAAATAACATAGAATTTTCTGAGTTTAATATATCTAAATAATTTCCAAACAGGATAGTACAGTAGCTAAGTATACAGACCCTGGCATCTGCCTTCATCCCTTCCTGGTTATATGACATAAATGAACTTCACTTCTATGACTCAATTTGCTCACCTGTAAAATCGAAGTAATAATAGTACCTATGTAATAGGATCACTCTGAGAAACAGTAGTGTTTGTAATATTTAAATCAGTGGCCTGCACATATTAAGCATTATTATTCAGCAACATTCTAAAAATGTAGCTATCCCAATCAGCAGATTCCTGAAAATAGAATCTATCTTCAAATTTTCCACTTCACAGGAGATATGTGGAAAACAGTTAGGAGTTCGCAATCTTTTTTTTTTCTTCTTCTTTTTGAGACAGGGTCTCGCTTTGTAGTTCAGACTGGCTCTGAGCTCACTATGGTGCCCAGGCAAGCCTAGAACTCAGCAATCCTGCCTCTGCCTCCCGAGTGCTGGGATTACAGGTGTGAGCCACCACGCCCGGCACAGGAGCTTGCAATCTTGGTGGAGAGCCCAATGCTAAGGATTACGGGCCCAAGCATGACTGAAGCACCAGAGAACAAACCCCAAAGTCCTAGGGGCTCAGAGGGATTGCCTTTCAGCAGTGGGACAAACCAGTAGGGAGAGATGTATATATAACATAGATAAGAAGGTTTTATGAACAGATGTTGGAGACCCAGGCAAACCTCACCCTTTCAGTCTTTCCTATTGCCTTCTTACTAAGAAAGGGCCCAGTTAGCCCAGTGGATGATAAGACCTTTTCTGGCTAGTTAAACTTAACCCACACACCAAATGAAGGTTTGCCTTCATCATGCAAATTAATAAGGCAAACTACCCTTGCTTTACATTTTAGAGCTTATGTCAGTCTATGAAAACCAACATCAAAAAGATGCTACCTATTATCTATTAGGCAGCTCCAGCTAGAATGCAGACGACTTTTGAATTGTGTGAGTTAATGTTGAACAAACGTCAGAGGCATGGATCTGAAAGAGCCAGTCATGTCGGACAGACTACAGAACAGACCCAGCAGCTCAGGGAAGATAAGGCTGCATGTGCTGAGATAGATCTTGGGTGAGTACAGCAACACCAAAGGTGGCAGGTCTGAGATGTCTGCACCATGTGCCCCACACTTAGCCAAACACACAGTGTGCTCCATCTCCCTGGACCACCCCAAGATAGGTCAGGTTAAAGCACCCAGAGTGGGAAGACCCTAAGAAGACTATTATCTAACCAGCCTGTGGGCAGGCCAGATGCTGTGGTGGCACTTGTCCCTCTTAACAACCACCCACAATGACCTAGCACCTATGAACAGTCACTGAAGGGAAACTATATTTTCTAAGTCACAGATTCTAAATCAGATTCCCCCAAATCCCCTCCTTTTAGGAGGAGCTTAACCCTGTGACTCAGCTTGCCCCAGGAGAACACCAGGCAGGGAAGAGGGGTTACTCCTACTCCAGCCCCTGGGCACAGGGACAGCTCTGGGATCAGCTGAGTAAAGGTCAGATCCACCCAAAAGATGTTCTCAGGATCCTTTGAAAACTCCAATGACCTCTGCTAACGCAGGGGTTGGGGACCACCTGAAGTCACATCGACTTGTATCATCAAAAATCCTTTAGTTATTTTACCTAAAATTCCATTGATCAAGGCTTTGACAGGGCTAACAACATTCCCCTGTGAAATGGAAAGATCACTGGTGAGGGGTTCTGAGGTGGCCAAGTGACACACAGTCTTCTGGCACTCTTCAGGGGGAGATGTACAATACTTTAGAACACAAATGTTTCTTGGGTGGACATTCCAGAGAGTTGCTCACTATTTTATATTCAGTGTCCATGTTACTCACTTCACTAAGCTGTTAATTTATTTTCACTGATAAACCATAAAACCTGCCCTTTTAAAGTGTATGTTTCAGTGGTTTCCATATATTCATAAAGTTGTACAACCATTATAACTAATGCCGAAATTTTTATCACCCTCAAAGAAATCCTAACCTTCTTGGCAGTCACACCCCCACTCTCTACTCTTATCCTCCCATTCGGGCTCCCAGAAACCACTAATCCACTTTCTGTCTTCATGGATTTGTTCATCCTCTATGGATTTGCATATCGATGGTATGAAAAAAATAATACAGTATATGGCCTTGTGTCTGACTCCTCCCATTTAGCATGTTTTCAAGGATCATCTCTATTATAACATTTATCCATCATTCCTTTTAATGGCTACATAATATTCCATTTTATGGATACACTACATATTGTTTGTCCATTTAGTTGACAAGAGCTCTGGATTGTTCCACTTTTTAGCTATATGAATAATGCTGTTGTGAACATTCTCTTTGCATGTGTTTATTCTAAGTATATACAATATACATAGTGAAAAGTCTTCCTCTCCCTGTCACAAGACATCCACTTCCCCTCATTCATAATCAATGATACCACTATCTTCTTTATGCTTCCAGAGATACTGGGCATATAACAGATAGCTACATATATAATTGTATTCTCTTTTCTTTCTCAAAAAGCCTATGGTAGTGTTACACATCCTCTTCTGCAGCTTGCCTTTTCTATTTATAGTACTGCTATTCATGTTTCTTTAGAGAATATTCTTAGTCAGGACAGAACGGGCTTCCTCTTTCTAATATGTACCTAGTATTCATGTGTAGATATATCATAATTTCCCTGGTTCACTCTTTTTTTACTTGGTCCATTATTGACAGATGTTTGTTTCCAGTCCTCTTATGTAAGAAGCATGTATATGGTTTTAAATCAGGTACAGAGGCACACATCTGGAATCCCAACTATTTGGGAGGCTAAGGGAGGAGGATCACAAGTTCAAAGCCAGTCTGGGCAACCTAGCAAGATCTATCACAAAACAAAAAAGGCTGCAGTTCAGAGGCTGCAATTCAGAGGTTCCTCCTAGGAGGGAAGAAAGAGAAAGGGAGAGAAAAAGAAAGAAAGAAATACATATGCTTTCAAAAGATGGAGTGTACTGATTTTAAAAAGTAGTTTAACCAGACTGCCTTTCTCTAACACTCAGACAGACATTCAAGGGGAGTCCACTGCTGTAAATGAACAGGAGTTCTACTCACCGGGAGAGGGAGTGAGAAAGGGAAAAATATGAGGGCTCTCAGGTGGGATCAGCGATTGCCCTCTAAAGCTCCCTGCAGTGACACATTATTTCTGTTCACACAGAAGAGATGCCATCTGGAAATCCTATATCAATTATGCAAAGGTTACATTTTAGCCAATAACCTGCCCAAGAGGAAGCAGCTTTTGATTCCAAGCCTACTGTCATTTGCACCAAACCACAATGCCTTGCCTATGAACTTAAAAATAAGCTTAGTAAAACACTTAGAGTGACAATGTACACAAAGTCCTGATATGCTGCACCATGATACTGTGCATTAGCAGCGACGGAAGTTCTACTTCTCAAAATCAAAGCAGCATTTTACTCTTCCAGTAGATGTGGAATTTGACTTTCAAATGTTCATACTGTCTTAATCTATTTTAAAAAGTAAAAGGTGGCTGGCTCCTCGACTGGGGATTGTAATGGAGCAACGTCAGCTGGGCACAGGCTCTTCTGGATGATCAGACTGGCAACATGTCACTGAGCCACGCTACCAGGGAAGTGCAGGGCTCTGAGTCACAGTCTGACCTTAAAGCTGCATGCTGGGTAAAAAAGACAACATTCGGTACACAAGTCTATCAGGTGGGTTTTCAACTCTATCTGTGTCTGAGTTTTCAATTCACCCTTTAATTGTTTCTACTTTGAAGCAGAAGAATAGTTCATTGTGTAGAGCCTCAAAGGTCAGTCTTTTCTGAAATAGGCACTTGGATTTCTAAAGGTCACATAACTAACTGAAGCCAGGTGACCTGTGCTCTATGGCTACTTGTCACTGATTTACCAACTTAGATTACACCTGTTTCTACAAACAAGAAAAAACAAGCACCCTCATTCTAATCTCACAGTGAAGGTTTTTTTTTTTTTTTTTTAAAAACTTAACTGGATTTCAGGAAAAGGACTGATGTTTATAAATTGGGTTATTTATTAGATGCTGATGTAGAGATCTCAAGTTATAGTAATGTGACAATTCAGTATGGCAAACCACAAGTATCTAAAGATGTCAAAAGCTAGTTACTTTTAATTTCCTTCAAATTGTCAAAAATAACATCAAAAACAAATGGTAAGGCCCACACAAAATATCAGATTAAATCAAGAAGTATACCAAAAAGAGATGAATTGAAGAGTTCTGAACCAGGGTATTTAATTTTCTAATATTTTTAGAATGTTCAAAATCAAAAACGAAGTCTCAAAGTGAAATAATAGTATAAAAGTTAAACTAATTTTGTGTGTGTGTGTGTGCTTTTGAGACAGGGTTTCACTTTGTAGTTCAGGCTGGCCCTGAGCTCACTATGGTGCCCAGGCAAGCCGCCGCGAACTCAGCAATCCTCCTGTCTCTGCCTCCCGAGTGCTGGGATTACAGGCATGAGCCACCACGTCCGGCATTGTGGTATGCGGTGTTGATTGTTGGTGGGCGTGTCTCCACGCCCAGCATTGTATGTGGTTACCAGGGATCAAACTCAGGACCTTGCGCTTGCGAGGCAGGCGCCGGAACCACTGAGCTAACCCTCCGGCCCCAAAGTTAAACTAATTTTAAGAACAGTGACTATTTTGTAATGCTATTGGGCCATAACTCAAAAAAAGAGCCCTGGACCTGGAATCAAAAGCCCTGGATGTAATCTACGAGTACTGAACTACTCGCCAGCCAAACTCAATTCCCTTCTACATCTACAAAATAGGGGTATTAATACCGTCCTCCTTTCCCTTAGAATTAATTTAGGAACAAAACAATAGTATGTGTCCAAGTACTATTATGAACTAAAAGAACTATAGAATACTAGAGTTATAAAATAAAAATAATAAAGCCAAGGCATGATGTTGCACACATGGAATTCCAGCACTCTGAGGCAGGAAGACAGATAGTCTCAAGTCAGTCTGAGCAGTTTGGCAATTTAGGATTAGAATACCCTGTCTCAAAACCATGTTCTGTACCTAGATAGGCAGTGTGTCCCAATTTTTGAGGCAGACTTAATTTTTCACATGACACACAATTTTCAAAAAAATACACTTACTGTGCATTATGAAGATCTAGAGGCAGATCAATGTGAAAAGACTTTGGAAAGAAAAAGAAATAACATGTATATAAAAGGGGCAGGGGGCTGTGGGTGGGTAGGGATATGGGTAAAAAATGAGAATTAACTTGTGTCATATACTGATACAAATTCCCCAATGTTGAACGTGATGGTGGCTGTATATAAAATGTACCAACAAAGAATTCAATTAAAAAAAAGACTGGCGTCTCTATAATAGAGATTTTTTTTCATGTTAACTCAATGGGCAAAAAAATGAAACCTTTTACACTAAGGTCAGGAACAAGGCAAGGATGCCCGCTGTCACCACTCTTGTTCAATATAGTACTGGAAACATTAGCCATAGCAATCAGGCAGGACAAAGATATAAAAGGAATAAAGATAGGAAAGGAAGAAGTTAAACTGGCATTATTTGCTGATGATATGATACTCTATCT